>JAQIXX010002009.1:0-27864 GCA_034700605.1 Willowsia nigromaculata | reverse complement strand
ACATTATATCGACCAGCTCGGTGAATCCTGATTATTTTCGAATCAAGATATCGCCCAGACCACCTTATCGAGTTAAAGCAAGCGTAAAACATCCGACATCATATAACACCACATGTGTTGCTTCCTTTGCCAAAAACGGTTTTTTTCTTCTGAAGAGTGGAAAATGCATGATGGATCAGGACAGGACAAATGAATGGGCTGAACCAATTTAGTATTTTTTTATTTTTTGACTTTTTCGTGGTAAAGCGAAAAATGAGAGATTTTTAGGGTATTCGGAAATTGGGTAAAAAAGGTAAATGATCAGTAGGGCTGCCCGGCCCAACCCGCAAATAAATAAAGGCGGATGGTGAACACTCGAAGTCACCTCCGCCTCCTCCTCTTCCGTTAATACTGATTATGTAAGGAGAGGAGAAAGGGATTTGTTACGTAAGAGTAATGATAATAAACAGGATGGACGTTTTAAATAATAAGGCAGCTGGTCAAGTGGAGAGAGAGAGGAACTATTTTGTAGGGAATTAGTCGTGCAATAATTAGTTAACTAGCTTCTCATATTTTTTATGCTTCCAAATTGGATTTCTCTTTGAGCATTTCCGAAAGAAATTGCTATATACAAAAAATAAATCTGAGGAATGGGACAGTAAAAATTAAAAAGTTTGAGTTAGCAGAGGGTAGTTTCGATCTACCGACCTCTGGGTTATGGGCCCAGCACGCTTCCGCTGCGCCACTCTGCTCTGTGGTGAATTCCTGTCATATTTTGTCCCTTTTGTCCTTTCTTGTACCTGTCAAAGTTCTAATAATATTAACATAAATAAGTATTATAATACTACGTAATTGTATTTCTAACAGTTATTGACAAGTTCTAGTAAATTATAAAGAATCTATTTGTTTTGCTTGAGTTCCAAATGAACTAAAAATTACAGTAAAAATCAGTAATCCACGGTTATGATATGCTTCTCGTTTCATTTTATATGCAATAACAATTTGCTACTCTATTAAAAACAAATGCAGTATTACAATATTATGATGTTATCAGAACACTGTTTCCCCGAATCATGTCTTGCATCATTCTATTTTAAGATGCATTACTAGCAAGTACCCAAATACCTTTACTGCATGTTACACAATTTTTATTGATACAAAATCATTTCAAGGCCAAGTCGGCTGAACATTTGTTTGAGGAAAAATTAGAAGGTCTCGGATGGTAAAATTATACATATTGTTTGGAATGGGTAAGGTTTCCATGTAAAAAATTTGAAAAATCAACAATAAAAGCATTTACCCATTTCTACCCTTTTTTATTTGAATTGCACAGGTAGTTAGGGGAACTGAACATTTTCTTTTGTCAAGGTTTCCTGAAAATGAAATTTCCACTTGATATGGAGAGGAAGAACACTTTAATATGTGTACTCTAAAATTTATAAAGAGAGGTTTTTATTTGAACTTCATCTTTTTTCAATCCTTTCAATTTCAAAATCATCAATCTTGTATTTTCTTCCTTTTTCATGAGAAATTGAAAGGGTTGTGTGATGATCGCAATGATGAACTGGTGATTAATGAAAAAGATTCAGTTTCATTATTGAAGCATTGAAGAATGGCTATGAGAACATGACACTTCATTGATCAATGTACGTTTTCTCAAATGCGGAAGATTATTATTACCTCTAGATAACATGTTTTCAAGAGAGAAAACAAAAAGACAAATGATTGGGTTACTGTTGATTTTTCCTTAAAAGCACATAAAAATGAAAGGATTGACCCTGAGAATTTTTTCTTGAGATTTCCTCTATTTTTAATTTAAAGTCCAGTCTATTTGATATCTTGGCAGATGTTAAAAATAAAAAAGCAGTTCCTGTACAAATAAGAAAACTAAAGTTCCCTATTCCATAGAGGCATAAATTGTTGAATGGAGTCTGATAATTTGTTAGTGTTGTTCCGAAGGTCAAGCACATATTCTAACTTTTTTGCTACTTCAGCACTTTTCTCTGAGATCACTACTCAGGCAATATCATTAATTAACTTTCAAATTCCTTCATTTTAGAGAAATTATTACATCATTTATCTTTCCATTATAAAGAAAAATCAATCTAAGAAAAGCCATGGGAATTCAGCTGGTGTTATCAAAAATCTGGATATCTTGTTCAGGTTTAAAATGACTTTTGCGAAAGATTTCTTTTATTACGAGGTTTAGTTCACATCATCTAAAACATATGCAGAGATTTTTTACAACACTACTATTCCCAATTTTTTGACGAGATAATACATTCCTTTGAGTGTCCAACAGCTTGCATGAATTTTTTGTTTTGCAGATGCACATTTAATCGCGACAGATAAAAGCAAAAGAGTGCAATAAAACAGAAGTTGGGACCTGGGAACTTTGACTTATGGCAATGCGAATGAATGACAGTGAGAAAACAGAGGGGACGATGGTGATGTTAATGATCGGAAGGGATGTGTTTATGGATAGCCGGTGGTCTGATCTGGTGTGCAGTGCGGTAGAGGGTAGAGCAGAGTCTTTTAAATCTGTGTGAATTTCAGGCAGATGATGTTTAAACACCGGATCAGAGCAGAGGAAGGACCCCTTTTGCCTTGTACTGTGGGAAACGAGGGGACTTTACGAAGGAAAGGAACACAGCATTCCCTCAGCATGTGCATCTGTAGAGGGATGAACTCGAGGAAAGCTCACAATATCTATGTGCTCCCACCACAGCGGACCCAACCAGATATAAAAGCCGGTTATCGTCTCATGGCTCTAGCTCAGTTTGCAAGCAGCTTCCGTACCGAAAGGTTCTCTCTATCGAGATACATTACTCAGTACTTGCTTTTAAAAACCGAGAAAAACAAGAAGTATTTCACAAGTTAGCTACTACACGCAATATACAAAAGTCCGTAGGAAAGATGAAGGCTCAAGTGAACAGTGTTCCGGTCGAGTATCTCCGTCGTGGAGTTGATAGCTCTTCTGGTGTAGGGAAAGTGCATAAAAAGGCTACAAAGAAGGAAGAAAAAGAAAGTCAGGAGATCAAAGCGTACCTGAACAAATTGCAGGAGCTTGTACCATTCACTCCAAAAAATAAAAAGTAAGTATTCAAATTTCGATGTCAGTATATTAAGTTCATTAGTCATTCTTTTTATGTGCGAATAGTGAATATGGACTTGGTGGACTTGGTGAATACAAATTCAAATCAGCAAGGTTACTAACGGTTTCTTTCTCTTGTTTATTTTTCCAGGCTTTCCAAACTGGAAGTAATCTCATATGTGATTGACTACATCCAAGACCTCCGGGAAACTCTGGGGTTGCCTCCATCACCATGCCAGAATGGAAGTGATAGTTTGGATGAGCAGTTTACATGGATGCTTACCTCCTCAGCTTCCTCTGCAGTTCATGATGATGAGTTTTGTGAAGACGAGGAAGACTCTTCCCCTGTACCTGTGTCACCATCTCCAACAACGTTGGCGGCAGCGACAATTACAGTTACCACCAGTAATGTGACCACCTCCTCTGCTGACCATTTTCAACATAGTAGACAACCCTTGTGCGTCATTCCTAATCCTGGAGGAAATTCTCATCCCGCACAAAATCATCTCACATCATCTCCAAATTCAGTGAAATCGCCGGTTGTGCTCGGTAGTGTTTCTTCAAATTGTGGTCATTAAGTTTCTTATAAATGTATCCTTTTGATAAGCCGCCAAAATTATTGGTTGTACAAGACTGAAGAGTGCAAACGAAAAAATACCGGTGTTCAAAGTGACAAGCAAAGTTTATGTTTTATGTTGTTTCAATTTTAAAATGGTTCTCATTTCAAAGAATCAATTTCTTTTATGTTTCAACCTAATATTATATTTTTTCTGCAAACTAATATATTTTTATGGATAAAATATCATTAGGTTTCCAATTGTCTTTCATTAATTAAGTTTTTAATAGAATTTTAGAGATTGTACAGATAGTACCCTATGACCATGTATGTAACTCTGTAAATAATTACTGATACGTTATCTTAAATTGACAAGAAATAAATAAAACTTTATCCAAGTAGAGGGTAATTTTACAAATCCAAAGTTTGCATGAATAGAATAATATGTTTTAATTGATTTGGGACCACATACATACATGCTGAGCACTGAAAGTTTAACGCATCGACAATAGTAGATCATCAAATTCTGAAGATGTTGTGCATTGCGCAGGCTATTGTTTACCCATACAGACAAAGTACCTATGTACGAAAACACGATTCGCAATTTTATGTATTCGTAGCATACACTCACGCATGAGCATATTTTACTACTCAACTGGGAAACTAATTAGCACTAACTCATTTTCCTCTGCGCCACGCCTGATGTTGACCACCTGCCCATCATCATCAACGAGTCATAATATCTCCTACGTTTCTAGACAATCAGAGAGAGAGAGAGAGAGGCAGTGCTTCAAATCTGCCTTTCCTCTAATTTTTTTCTCCAACCTTTTTTGTCAATAATCTACCGCTTTGTCTTTCTGTTTTCATCTGGCCTACCTTTCCTAGAATTTCAGCAAGAACCAGCAGTGCACAATATGTTTCTCCTCGTAAAAAAGTCAATTTTAAAATTATGCGATGCGAGCTGCAAGAAAATGTGCATGTGTTGTTGGGTTGTCATGTGCAGAGGTCGGTCAATATGTGAGGTAAAAAAGGTCCTGTAAAAAATGTGTGCACCATTTTCAAGAAAGGATCCGTAACAACTTTTTTCTCTCGAGAAAGTGTGTGGCTCAGTTTGCAATCTTATGCCTTCTTGTGCTTTGTTTGGTCATGCTTACTTTAGTTCATCTGGACCAGCCCTAATTTTTAAAAAATACCCAAGTGTGTAGCCTTGCAAGCTGGGATACTGGACAAGTAAAGACCGCTTTCTGCTGAGGGTCTCGTTATCAGCAGTTTAAATAAGCCATATGTAAACCATACCAATACATTTTTTCGTAATTTTTGGGTGGAAGTAATAATTACTGTGATCATGCTCTCCACTTCTCTCTCTCCATGTGACAAGCTGTAAACACATTTTAAAGTAATTTTTCCTTTGCTCTCAAGTATCTTTTTCGGTTGGCTGGTGTGCACAGTTAACATTTGCCACTTTATTTGGCAGCCAGAACGTATTTCCTCTTTTTTAAAAAGAAAAATATTTAAGGAGTCATCTTGCCAGCTTCCTTTTTCCCTTTGTAGAGACGACAGGCAGGCTTGTTGCTTTTTTAACGTTTTTTTCTTGTTGTATAGCTTCACTTAGAGACATTAGGCGCGTATATCCTTTTGGGGTCGTTACTTTACCAAAATCAAAGAGAGTCTTTCATTCTTTTTATGATATGATGATGTCATGGTTATGCTTATGTCTGCTGGTGTTGTCCCATCATGAGCCATAAGTGGCCATATATGCCCATCTTCAAATATGCAGCTCATTAGCACTATGACGTTTTCATTTACGATTTCTACTTGGAAAAGCGATTTGGAGTAGGAATATACTCTAATTTTACTTTCCAGGGAAACTGGGTAAATATATTGGGTTTCAGGTTGGCCACCATGCATTTGAGCAAATTATCAGCAGTCATCATGAGACATCTTAAATGCATATTTCTATTAACACGAAACTTTCAAAAGCTTAAAAATAGTTTTCACTTAAAAACAAGCGTCGCCATTTGCATAAACGTTTAACGTTTTAAAGGAAGATACTTAAATTTGTAGTATTTAAGGAAAAAGTAAACACTTCCAATTTCGTTTTAAATAAAAAAGGATGAAAAATGACAATTCTTGTCGTGCTCACTGTCGTTTCTCAAAATGTGAGAGAAAAGGACAACAATAATTTTTCTGATTGTTATAATAATGGTTATTTTTACAACTTGTTTGCATTCTCGCTTTTATCCTATGAAATAATAAATGAAACTACATCTATCTCCACTCTATATAGCCTACTCACCTAATTTTACGGTTTACTCTTCTCTATCTCCTCATCAGTCTCTACTATCATCACCAGCTGCAACTCACACAGGTAATCATTCTTGTGCACTTTATAAGCTATTTGGTGAGACTCTGTCACTCTGTATGCCCGACCGTATTTACTCTCAACAAATTGACTCTTTCTTCACATAACATTTAAATGTTTGAATAGTAAATACAATCTGATATGATATTATACATTTTCTCAGGGCCAATGCATCTTCAGTGCAACGTTACTATAAAAGCATGAAATTATTTGAATACAATGATGACACTTCTGGTGCTGATGTGATTGTGATTCTTGTTGAATGTGTCAGCTCAGGCATGTATGTTGTTCTGTTGTACACATTTTTATCTACTTTTCAGTTTTATCCTGAAAACAAGCAGCGAAGGATGGATGGGTTTAGTGCATGATAATACAATAGACCGGAGGAGATGATCGTCTTAAGATAGAAGTGGAAGAATAAGAAGACTTTTATTGTCAAATAACACAGTACTAACAGCTAAGAAGTCATCCAAGCGAACATGCATGCATTTATCATTCTATGGGCTTGTTGAATCAGAGTCTTTAAAAGTAGATTTTTGTTCATTTTTATGTCGGCAGAGAACAACCAACACAAAAATATATTGTGCATCTCTCTTTAAGCAGAAGCTCATCCAAGTTTTAAAAGATGCATAATAAAAGGGTAAATAGAAAGGAAAAATGTTTTTGTTCAGAAAGACGCGATGGTATGTAAATATTCTGATTTTGATGAGTTTCTGAGGATTACTATAAATAAGTAGCTATGAAAGGGAACGATGAAAACATTGAGTTTAGTGGGAGATGGATGGAGTTGAAGAGTGAGAAAAGTGGAGAGTAAATGGGATTTTGACCTAGTTTTTATGGAAATCCGAAGAGATGATGAGGATAACTTGCTCGGCTCACTGAATCGCTACAATTTACCATTCAGAATTTAACCATCGGCTTGTCATCCCACAAAATAGGCTCACTCGTCCGCAGAGAGAAAGAGCACAGGTTGATTGTGTGTATGACTCAAGCAAGTTTAACGTTGCTCGCGGTTGCCTTGGATTTGGATAAGAAGTAGCTAATCTATATTCTTCTTCTGTTGAACATGAACCAACAATTAAGACGAAGACGATACAAGAGCAACAGCCTAACAAAATAAAACAAGGACGACAGAGGTCTTAAGGAATGCTCACTGCTCACCTGCGTAGCGTTCAATCAAAGGATTTCACGAAATAATAAAGAGTCAGAGGAGTGGAAATAATAATTTGTGTTTGTATTTTTAAAGAAAGCAAATAATCTGCACTAAAGCTATCAAACCTACTGACTTTTAGTATAGCTAAATGCTGCATTGCTTTGCAAAGAATTTGACTACCAGAAAACTTCTAAGTACATAAATGAAAGTAAAAGGGTTCTAAAATAAATTTTATTTTCAGGTGGGCAAAAATGAGAGTGTATTTTGAATAAAAAGTTTGTGTTGTTGTGCCAACGAGGAGTGCACTGCACAAGTAGTATAGAAAACCACCGTGATTTTCCCACGATCATATTCCAACAACAACTTATACCCAGCAAAAAACTGGGAGGGTAGGAAACAGAAGAAAAAGAGGAAGGAAAAGGGTCTGGTATAGGACCCTGTTTTACTTTGGTGTGTAAATATCATTATGATGATTACGCAAGATTGAAACACACGATGATGATGATAATGACATGATACACGAACTATAACGTTTCGTGATGCTAAATACTTCCTAGCAAAAAAATGTACCTGCTTTTAGTTTGTTTTTTCTAAATGATATCAAAGGACATCTCACATTACCGGATGAATTTAGAATATACTATACATACAGTCACTACTTTAATGCCAAACTATAAAATGCTATCTATAGAAGCACAAAGAGAGAAAAAACAAATACCTGCATAAAAATCTGTCCTGGCACAATGTTAAAATACTTGTAGTACTTAGCAACACACAAAGAAACGGAATTCCGTTAAGACCCTTCATATATTTAGGCAAATGTATTTTGTAGGGTTACGTAACAGGTAATCCGAGAATAAAAAAAATACTGGTGGTGTTAGAATGGAAGTAAAGCAAGGTTAAAAGATACACAGCTAGCATGTTTTTGAGAAATCCCTTTTAAAAATTATTATAAATACATACAAAAATGAATGAGATTTTACGGTAAAAAAAGGTCCAAAAAAGAAAAAAACCAAGCTTACCTGACCCGTACTCTCATTGTCA
This sequence comes from Willowsia nigromaculata, assembly GCA_034700605.1. NCBI lineage: Eukaryota > Metazoa > Arthropoda > Collembola > Entomobryomorpha > Entomobryidae > Willowsia > Willowsia nigromaculata. The sequence continues at coordinate 19,676 of JAQIXX010002009.1, read as the reverse complement.
GATATTCTATTGATTTCAGTTTGTGCCAATGGCATCATAATTTGATGTAAATTGGTGTTGAGTGAGTAAGCAAATAGTTTTGATATTTTCCGTACGCAAACATGATATAAATACCACCAAGCAAATAAGTAGTGTCAATCAATCATAAATACATGCCCTACAGTTCTCATGTCAGCAGCAAAAAATTGTAATGATAACCGGCTAACAATTAGTCATCTAGACTAGATTACATAGGTAGTCCAAATAATTTTATTTCAATATTTCAAGCAATAAGGGTGAAGGGCGAAAATTGGAAGAAGTGCATAAGTTGCATATTTTTTCACATTGGCTTTTATTTTTGTAACAATTATTTCATATATGCTTTAATGAAATTTAAATTTAATGACATTTAATGCAAAACAGCGGAATCAGAGCAATTAGTTTGACTGGTTTCTGACAAGAGGTCAAGATTAAAGTTGATGCCACTAAGGAAGCTGCGAACGTATTCGCGAAGGGAATCTGCGGGATTGCGATCTCTTGAGAGGAACCATAGCGTTTCTGTAAGGAACGATAATTTGAAGAAAATATATTTGATTTGCTTAAAAGTTCATCAATAGTAAAAATTCAGAATTTGACTTACGGAAACTGCCGTTTCCGAAATTCCGACAACTCCAGACGATTGAATAGTTACTGTAGTCGGTTTCCAAAACCCAGTATGGAGCCTCTGCATTTCCGGTAAATGGAAATCTCACAATAAGCTTGGCTTCAGTACTGTTTGCATTTTCGGGTGTCGCGGAACCCACAATTGACTCAGGTTCTCCACTAATGAATAGCAAAATCAAGACTTTAAAATAGTATAAGCTCATGATAGTATGCATGTAAACAATTAAGTGTGTAATTAAAATAGTTGCTTACAGTCCATTGATCTGAGTGTTTTCTACTCGAACCGAGCCATTACCAAAGTCCGAATAGTTAGCCTTGACGCAGGAAGCATTAATTGAGAACCATGTAAACGTTCTCTCAATTTCATACCAAGCTCCAAGATACTGTCAATTTATTTATAATCAAAATTTTTAGCTTGAATTTTAAGAGAAAGTTTTAAGAAGAAGAGAACTAAAATACTTACCGACGCAACACTAAAATTTTGGACTGCAGTGTAATTTGGACAAACTCCTGGTAATAAGATCTGAGTTGAAGCAGTGTTTAAACATGCAAATAGTGCGAGCGCACTTACAACTGGGATAACTAATACTTTCATTTTGAGGTAAAATGTCGTATGATACGGATGAAATTTGATTCGTTTTGGAAAGTATAATGATCTTGTCTCCTTTTAGAATGATTACTTTCCAAGATTTCTCCGGGTTTTATATCAGTTTCGTGTATCCACTTAGGTACTTGTTATGCAAAATAAATATAAACTTTTATCATTTTCGACCGCGTGGCTCAGATTAGCTGCGTTACGCAACATGTAAATGTCCCAAATAATATCCATATCTTTTATGTACTGTGTCAATCAGAAAATTTTTCCAGTCAATTAATGTTTCCGAGAGTCATGGTTTTTACCGGTATCTGATTCGGAAATTAAGTAGAACATAACTACTGACACATTATTTGTGAGTGCATAGCATAGCTTACATAACATTTTGCTTTATCTTTCGATAAAATGCTTATTATGTCACCGCTGCTTTGTGCAAAAGGTCTAGAATTCATGATTTAGCAAAAACGGATTCATTTAAGCAGATAATAGGTTGCCAGCACTACCACACACTATCTCACATTTATGTTCCATTTTATAATCGATTTATTGAGTGCAATCTGTCGTTTAGTTTAGAACTACATTGTTTCGAGTTCCAGTCTGGTACGAGCCTAATGCATAGGATGTTGTGGGAGATATTATGATAAGTACACACGCAGCCAATAAATCTCGAATCTGTTTATTGATTGATTGACATAAATCGGGGTGTAGAATCGATTAAGTAATTATTGTACTTTGACTTGCATTAGTCAGCGACAAGTTTACAATTTTACATTTTTTGTATTAAAAACAATTAGATTAGTTTTTATTGTGTTGTATACTAAAACATAAATTAAATAATTTTGGGCGTAATGAATGAAAGACCAATTTCTTCCGCATAACAAAAAACTGAACACAATTTCACAAGTTCTCCATGAAATTTGATGTCGACATTAGTGCAGCAACATGAAACTGAATTTGACAATCAATCTATCAAATTGTTCAGATTATTGATGTCTAGACAATTAGTTTGAATCGTTTCCTCCATATTGTTCGTATCAAAATTTAAAGCAGTTAGGTAACCATGGACATAGCCTCGATGGAAATCAGCGGCATTGCGCGTTCTTGACAAAAACCAGAATGTTTCTAAAGACAATGGAAAGGCAAAGCATAAAAATATTTATAACAAAAGTTAAAATGGTTCCAGACTACATAAAATTGTATTGTAAAGTTTACGTAAGCTATTGATTCCATCTTGGGTTGGTCGACAACTCCATACAATGGAGTAACTGGTGTAGTCTGTGTCAAGCACCCAATATGGACCTTCAAGGGAACCCATGCTGGGAAAATTGACTAGAAGTTTTGCCTCATTTCCAGATGGATCAGCAAGTCTCGCAGATCCTAGGGTGGATCCGATCTCTCCCGTTCTGTCGGTGAGAGTTATGATTTGTAAAAATGTAAATTTATGAATAAACTATTGATGCACTTTAAAAGTTTCAGTATCTCGTACTCTGTAACCCTTGAATTGAGAACACGAATGCTCCCGTTTCCAAAGTCTGAGTAGTTGGCTTGAATGCAAGTGCCGTTGCCTTCGTATGCGGCAAACGTATTTTCAATTTCATACCACGTTCCAAGATACTAATAGATTTAGTCAAGGATAAAAAAGGGGGAAACCGTTATATTACAAACGAGTATTGATCATGTATTGCCGAACGTTCTTACCGAATCCAAATTAAAATTATTGACCACGGTGTGGTGAGCACAAGTTCCAGGTATCTGAATTTGTGCTGAAATAGTACTCCAAATAGCTGCGAAAACAGCTAACACTTGACTTGCGGACATGTTAAACTTTCAATAAAACTGTCAAGTTGAATTCAGAGATAATGATTATTAGAATATCAGACAGTGAAACCGCCAGCAGAGAAATTTTCGATGAATTACAGGTGGGACAAAGCTGCTAATTTCATGTACCGACCGGTCTGAATGGAGGCTCCTGATATTGATATTAAACATTACACGGCATGTTAAAATTGAACATGAATCATTATCTTACATAACATAACGGAGATCTTTATTGACTTAATAATCAGCGTGCGTAAACATAGCTTGTTTATTTAAAAATACATAATTTTCATTGAGCATTTTGCTAATCAGAGACTGAAGCATCAGTTGAGTGGAAATTGCATGGCAACCACATTTGACTTAAGCTCATAATAATGCTTTAGATTGTACATCCGATCAAACTATATATACCTATGTGCATGTGGTTATGTCTCTGTCTCATTCTATCACACTTACTCTTAATGTTATGCTGTTTGTCTGGCTGCGTGTCATTTCCGCAAACTTAAATGCATAATTGAGATTCGATTCCATGAAAATAACGAGGAATGTGTAACATTTGTTTCAAAATATCGACGCAACACGGCGGGAATTTTTCTTTGGTATAATATTTCAGGGAACGATTAAAATAAGCTACTACGGAATGAAATATGCTAAATAAGCCCTTGAAGATTTATGCAATCATGTTTATTTTCTTACACGTAACTTTACGCAACATTTTTCAATGTTACATGAAAATTTGCACAACAAATGCATTTTTAAATTTTAAAGAGCAAAATCTGTTAGTTAAAAATGTCTCCTTGGAGCAGATGGTCAATTATTGTCCACTTCTCAAACATTTATTCATTGGCAAAGTTGTAGCAATCAATACCTGGACCTCTGGAAATCGCATCATAATGCAGATTAAAACAAAGACAAAAAATCTTGACATTTACATGCAATATTTTTACTTTTGATATAAGAAGTCGGCAACATAGTCAATAATATATGGATTTAATATGCAATGTGCAGTATAGTTGAATAGAAGACTGAATGGTGAAGTGACCTTGAGCTTGATGTGAAGCAAACTCTTTCAGCTCTGCCTCTGTTTTGACAAATACTGAAGGAAACAGGCTTTTTGGGTGGCTCTACTATGTCGTCTTGTATGTTTGCCAACTTGCCAGGTGCTACGTATCCTGTTCATGGAATGTGATATTGAAAATCAGCATAACCGTAAGAGCTCGGCTGGCATTGGCTAACCGGTCTCAGCTGAGAAAGTTTTTGCTTGTGACCCGCTTTGCCTATCCACTTTTAGTTATGTGGGCTATCTTGCAATTCAAGACAATCAGAAATTAAACTGGTGGATTCATTAAAGAAGCTTGCATATAAAGAAACAATCATGGGAACCATTATTAAGAAATACCATCCAGTTACCCATGTAATATTTGACATGGATGGGCTCCTACTTGGTAATCACAATGTGACATAAAATTCACTTATAATTATGCTATCATAATCCATACTTTACGGTAATCTTCTCACTACATAATTATATATACATACCTATATCATCATTCAATATTTCCTGTAGATACGGAGCCTCGATATGCAGGAGCAACCGAGAAAATATTAGCGAAATATGGGAAAGAGTACACTTTGGAGGCAAAAAGAGCCGTGCAGGGTCGCACAGCCCGTGGGGGTGCTATACAAATGATATCAATACTGAATCTACCTCTGACCATTGATCAGTTTCTTGTTGAGATGGAGGGCATGTACGAAGAAGCCTTTAGAGAGTACATTGAGTTCATGCCGGGTGCAGAGCGATTAGTCAAACACTTGAAGGAAAATGGAGTACCGATTTGTATAGCAACCAGTAGCAAAAATACAACATTTCAATTAAAATCCAAGCATCATGGCGAGTTTCTCCAGCTTTTCCACCATGTCGTCAAAGGTTCAGATGATGATGAAGTGAAAAATGGGAAACCGGAACCGGATATATTTTTGGTGGCAGCTAAAAGATTTGGCGATAGTGCGCCAACAGATATGAAAAATGTAATTCTTGAGTAATCACTCCAGCCATCAAGTTCTGTGCCAATATTTTCAAATTTTCAATGTATACCCATTGCTTTCTACTTTGAATAGGTACTTGTATTTGAAGACTCCGTAAATGGAGTGAAGGCCGGTCTCGCCGCTGGAATGCAAGTTGTCTGGGTACCTGCACCGATTGCTGATAGATCTGCAACAGATGCCACTCTAATATTACCTTCGCTGGAAGACTTTCAACCAGAGTTATTTGGACTGCCTCCGTACAAATAAAATAGTATTGAAAATAAAAGCCTATTTATCGAAATTAAAGAGAAAATGACAATGTGTTATTTTATTTTTGAAAATGGTAGTTTACCTCTAATTATGAAGGTGTAATAAAAAGTATTGCTTCTGTATTGGCACCATGAATACAATTAAGGTTGTTTGGAAACGCTCCTCTTGAACCATTATTGAAGAAATTAAGCCAAGTGCCGTTTGAAATGGCTGGATTGCATCATTGAGACCCGCATCAAGTGGATTAAATTACATGCAATCATTGATTTCATTAGATCATTCTCTTCCTATTGATAGCGATCTCTCGTGGTATATGGTATATTTCATGTTTTTTAAACAAGGTTTGCTAACATGTCAATTCCACGCAGACAGATAATATGCAGGTACATACATGAAGCACCGTAATAATCCATATAGGAACATGAATTGTTTTGTTAAGGCTCCTCGTTCACCTTCTCTGTTTGTTTGGACTTTTGTTCTTGAAGGAATTGAAAAGAAGGGTCTCTCTGCCCGTTTTTTTCTCTTTTGCTCCCTTCAACAATTTAACAACCCAACACGAAAATCATTTTTGATGGTTTGGTTGGTTTGTTGCGTTGTGGGTAACTGGGTAACCCTGCATGAATTTAAAGTGCTCATTTTATTTGTATTTTTAAGGATCCATGTCCCTGAACACTTGTTCCCTTGTTGGTGCACTTTCTGGTGATGTGGTGATGCGCAACGGTGAGCAAGTGAGCACCCTACTGGTACAGACTGGCGCCTTCAAGACGCTCGTCATCATCTTCATGATCCTATTCTCTGCCTTTATTTCTGCTGTCGTGGAGAACAAAAGAGCGTTTGAAGTAAATAAAAACTTTATATGCTTTTGTTCCTCTTCCTTGTTGCATCTTCTCTTTTCTATTACTGCTGTTATTTTAGGTGTTGGTTTGAATGGCCATAAATAACACGTTATTTTTCTCAATAAGCCATGCGAGATGAGAAGATGATGATGGTGTTGTCCAGCAAACATATAACGAGCAAAAAGGTGAGACTTTTCCTTCGTCTTGATGAATGACCCATAGTGTACACGAAGTACTGATATCCGTAATGCGTATGTTGTTGGGAAGACGCCGGCATTCTTCCGAGTCTCCTTCATCATCTCAACCATATTTCTCAAATTGGCTGGGTAGCATCATTGTGTATTTATTGCCTGATTGCTATTGTTTGACTTTGACATGACTGAGGTCTATTTCTGCGATGTTATCTCATCCTAAAAATCTATATTGCGCATTTTCGTGTGTGCAGCTGGAACAAAAATTAGTGGGAAAAGTGAAAGTCTACTGGTTGGGTAATTCTTTCTGACAAAATGGATTTTCACACCACTACGTTAGCTGAATGAAGTCGTCGAGTCGCCAATAGTCCGGTCTACATAGTTGTCGGTCCAACCGGTCTTTTTGAGATTAAAAAGATATCCATCAATAACTATTGTCCAGGAAGCGAAATGATAAAAAAATATAAAGGAGATGAATGTAATGCTGGTTTGTTTAAGGTAAGCTATAAGTAAGGGTCATGGTAAGGTAGTTTAAAAATAACTGCCACAACACAACCACACAGCCATGGTTACATCTTTAATCCCAAACTGTACCTGACCTTGTCACAATTATTGCCACAATAAGCACAATACTAAAAGTATATCATTAAAGCTGAGGAGCAATTACTTAAAATTGGTAGTAGTAATCCTCTTTAAAACGTCCTTTAAAAACGCTTAACATTTTTTTCTCCAAAAATAAGTGGCTCTTAGGAAACACTGGTGATTAGGAGATTTATTGAGTTTCTTCAATGACAGATTCGATAGCTCTAAACATGCAGACGACACAGTTGCCGTACGCTACGTGACCTCCAACCAAATGACAGCTATTTCAATGGCAGCAAATTAAATTGTCAATTTTCTTCAAAACTTCATGCTGAGAATCATTAACTTGAAATTAGATTAAACCTTACTGTACATTCCGCTGTCACAACAGCAGTCAGAGATTCATCGCTATAGAAATAGAATTTCTTAATTGTCAGATTTTGTCGTTTTCCAGAAAAAACGTTTTTCCAAGCTACCACGTAAACATTGTGTGTTGTTTGCTTTTACAGAAAATGAAACGTAAAAATTGGGTTGCATATCTCATCTTAAAATCTAAAAAACTATTACTGGCTTGTAAAAAATCGTTTTGCAGATGTTCATTTGGAGGCACAAAATTGAGGTACATACATGTGCGGAGTCAGACAAAAGTGAGCAGTAAAAAATTAACTTCACTTTTTAAGGAGCCTTACCTGTGTTCTAGATTTTTATTGGCTTTTTAAAGGATTTATAATGCTCAGTAGCAAATGCCAATTTACTAACCAAGTTGGGTTAGTCAACAGAACACAGAACAGGGAGTACCTAGTGTGTAGTGTGAATTGGATAGATCACCTTACTGAAATGAGTTTTTGTACCTGGTGAAAAAGGTTATTGATGGTGGTGCTGATCATGATAAAAAGTGTGACCTTTTCTTCTTTTGTCTTTTGCCGGTTATTCATTCACTTTTCTTCAAAAAAAGTCATCTTAAGAAGAAACAAACTACTTTATATATCCCTTTATTAGTTTTTCTTAGAGGAAAACACTTGCATATTATGTTGCGCAACAGATTGCCTGCGATGCAAGGCCAAGAAAATTTACAACGACAATTCCACAACAGCCATAATACATGCCTTATATTTTAGTTTCCTCTTCATCATCATTATCATGGCCATCCGCCGAAAGAAGCAAAAAAGGTACAAAAAACAGTAAATCGGGGAAAAGGAAAAGTGGAAAGAATGCGGAAAGGGGAAGGTAATATTCCTAAATTTTATGGGCTTTTACAGGTAAAAAAGAATATTATGTTTTGAAAAGATAATACTCAACGTATTATTTAAGATCTATTGTTAAGCTGGCATTGTTGCGCAGTAATGCCAATAATCAAACGGAAGAAAGGTAACAATCGGAATTGGTATTTTTATTGAAGATAATTATAGCGGAACTTTAAAAAAGGTATAAAAATTAAGGCAAATAAAACATAAATTGAAGGGAAAATTAGATCTAAATAATAACCTTGTATGGGTACTTTACTTAGGATTAGGATGCTAAAGAACTGAACAGTTATTGGCATCAGGTTTACACATACAAAAGTAAGAAAATGAGTTGCATCTTTCAAAATATTTAGCAAGTGACAAAACTGGATCACTTTTGGTTTCACTTTTCATCGTTTTGCGAACTGACAGGTTCTGAGAATGCACTTTTGATATGCATTTTTTATTCAGTTGATCATGATTGTCTGTCGTGCAGTTATGGCCTTTGCATTGACGGAAGATCATGTCATCCACATCTGTTGACAGAATATTAAGAGTTTGATACAGCAAGCTGCAAAACAATGATATTTTGTCGTTGACAGCATTTAGCAGTTTGTAGAATGTGCAATGTACAAGTTTTAGATATGAAATCCATACAAAATTCTGATCAACGGTTAAAAACAAATGGCATTATCTGTTGTCCATCTGCTTCTTTTAATAATAAATTCATTCATGATTCGGATGCAGAAGCGAGTGGGGAAAGTGTGGCACTAGAATTGGTCTGTGATCGAGAACACCGGGCATTTCACCGAAATGAAAAAGTTTTACATGAAAAAAAAATTCATGCAATTGTTTTGTGGGGTTGGACCCTCCAACTGCAGCCACCTTTCCCTTCGTACAGTTGCTTGTCTGTACATTGTTCATTCGGTTATTAAACTTTATTAAACTGAAACTCTTCTGGAGGAATTTGTGTGTGTCCCCAGTCAACATTCACCACCGCAACTGCATGTGTGCAACCATGGAAATGATAATGAATTGTAAAGATAGGGGCAAACAGAGCAAGCACATGTGCGAAGATTGGGGAACAAAAAAGACAAAATGATGAACAGAACAAGGAAATATTTTAAACGAGTAGTCGAATTAAAATCGATACAAACTAAAAGTCTTAATTTTGTTTAGCAGTCAATTTGTATCTACTGACAGTCCTGTTTTGAAACTGTTATTTGAACAATATACCGATGATAAATCATTATGTCATAATGCATCTGCATTCAGCATGTATGTATATTCAAGGAATATCCTTAAATTTTGATGATGTTACATTTTCAAACTGAAATTATTGATATGTATAGCATTTAACTTAATACTTTTTACATGTATTGAAGACCACAGAAATAACATGTTTGGATTATACCCATTCTGAACCAAGTGATTCTATCCAAAATACTCGTTGTAAATTAATCTGTCACACTAAAAGTTTACCTTTTATAGGCAAGGGCAGAGAGGCATTAGCGGATCTTACTAATGCAATGTAAGAGCCAGTTGTCTCGTCACTATCAGGCACTCAGCCAAAAAAGGTTTTGCATCTGTTAAAAAGCAAATGAGGGGATTTTTTGGAAAGGTATCCTTTGCATACAGCCACCATCATACAGTTTTTGAAGCCGGCTGTGTGGCTTCAATACAAACTTCCTGTATTGAATTTTCTCCAAACTTGTGTGTTTATGTATGTTTGGTAGCATCGATAAAATTGGAAATACGTAGCAAAAATTTGTTTTTCACCTTATAAGTTTGATAACTTGTTTGCCAAACTAGTAAAAAATACACTTATCACGATTGGAAACACAAACATCAATGTTGCAGAAAACCAATTTTTCTTATTCATAAAAATGGGTGTCTTATGAGGTTTTATGTAGATGGTCACGTTGCAGTGTTATGAAGACATATCAATGTCAAGAAGTCACACATAACACATCACATGATACCTTTTTCATCTCATAACTTTTATTTATTTTGCTTTTTGTTCCGCCTGATTGACACAATATCCGATGCATATTATATGAATCCTTCATAAAACTATCAAATATCTGCGCAGAATAACTCTCAAAACATTATTATCATCCATCGCATTACCATACTTACGCGGAGAAAATGTAGGTCCCAAAACTATATTTCCAAAATATTCTGCATCCATTCTTCATTTTAATGCACCTCTGGTTTTTTCTGCTTGAACTACCTTCTTTATATTTTGTTTCCACTTTTTTCGAAATATATAACACATACACCAGGTGCGACTTTCACATATATTCATAATTTTTTATAAGTTTTGAATTTATTAACTTTGTAGACGTGTCTCCTTTAGAAAAAGCTACCTGTGTCTATTTCAGAATGCAACCATAATCATACATCATACATTTTAAAAAGCGTTTTAGTTGATTCCTAGTCATGATACTCATGATACATTATTCAGTCAGTCATAATATAAGTAATGAATTTTCATCATTTCTAAAAGGGGACAAGGTCAACAAAAACGAAGATTCGAAAGAAACAAAACTATTTGAATTATTTCCTAATTATGTGTGTGGTAAATGTGCAAAATTCTTATGACAGTTCCGACATGTCATGTTTTTTATCATTTGATGAATTCCAGGTGGACATCTTGGGAAACAAAATAAATAGAATGAGTTTTTCATTCGAATTATTCAAGAAAGCACTCACTGGCGATAACTGCAAAAGCGTCATACACCGCCGCTACACCGAACATTGTGTTCAAAATACATTTTTCTCGTATATTTTGTACTTAAAAATGCATGAAAATCGACGTCAGAGTATTTAGGTGCTCGTGGTACATTAAAGATAAAGAGGACCAAACTAAACCCAAATGAAGAAGGTTCCAGATGCCTTAGTAATGGAGTTCGCGTAAAATCGTGTTCTCTGGGAGGAGCTTATAATACCTATGACTCATGACCATGGGGAAGTGAGTAATATCCACACCTGGATTCCGCGTTCAAAATTCTAAAATTCACATATGTAAGAGTGCTTCCTTTCTATTCAGTTTGAGTTAAAATTTTATAACGTTAACTCATGGAGTGAACGTTAAAAGAAGAAACGGACGAAAATTGTTACCAAATACAATTATGACTGATGAGTTAAGTATCTGAAGGGCTTGAATGAATCCAATCGAGTGGAACTGTACTGTTGAAGCTCATAAATGTTTTTAAAACCTAATATCAATATGTAATAGATTTAATTCTAAATGATAATCAGTATAATCTTCATTCTATTTACGTCGAAAATCTTTAATTATAAAATAATTCCTTATTAATAGTACATTTTTACAGAGTTACGTACAATACATCACGCGTTATAGCTTGCTATAATACCATTTCCAGAAAATCCATGTCAAAATTGCTTGCACTTACATGCTTACTTACTAATCAGGTATGTTATAAAAATCGATTTAAAAATTACAATCCATTGCTCACAGAATTAACGAGTTTATAGAAAATAGAAATTAACTCGATACGCGTATATATGTGTGCTTTAGACAAACAGGATGCTCCAGTAGAATTTTATAAGCAGCTACTTATTTTTTGGGATCGTTGGTGATGAGGTAGACTTTGGAAATCCCTGTTAAATCAAAAACAAACAATACAAATTAATATCTTGTACTTAAAACGAGAGAAAGTTTGCAGAGGGAAACAATTTTCATTACTTGTATTGAAAACACTAACTTGATTAAATATACTTACCTGATATGAAATTGTTGTGGGTGATGAGATGAGAGATCCATTTGAAGGATTTCTGGGATTTGGAATAACTCCAAGAGGTTGTCTATTGATGTTACTGCACAGATTAGTTTGTTGCACGGATGCTACTGGAACGGTGGCTGGTGAAACTGGAGCACCAGAGATGGAGGTGGTGAGGTTGGTAGAAGATGAATGCTCAATTTCTCCACTTCTTGTCATCAGACTCATGGTCATCATCAGAGCTGGGGACGAATTGTCCATGATCATGTCCATATCCTCAAAATCCGGATAAGCACTGTTGTTGCATGGGGGAAGTCCAAGAGTTACCCTTAGTTCACGAATGTACTCGATAACGTACGAAATTACTTCAACTTTGGACAATCTGCAATAAAGACAAGGTAAAAGAAGGAAATTAATTATAAGTAACTTTAACCGTTTTTCTTAGAATCCCCCAATAAATGCATATTATAGATTCTGCATTGTCTCTTTTTACGAACACTCACTTTTTGTCTTTAGGCATGAATGGCACCAACTCCTGCAACTTGTTCAGATACGCCTTGATTTCTGCCTTGTCTTTATCCCCGTCTAGATTGGCACTGCTGCAGTGCTTCTTCTTGTTGCTGGTCTTGCTAATTTTTCTGCTCACAGCCATCACACAAGGGTTGATCCCTTCCATTTTCTTTCTCAATTCGAAATCAGCCTTCATTTTGCACTTTCTGGTTAACTTTGTCAAATAGATTTAGAAACTTTTTCAGTAGCAAGCTCAATAGCTTCAACAAACTGTCACAATTTCGTATAAAAAGGTTATATTTTTCTGGTTAATTATTTTGTGTCTGCTTTTCTAACATGCGATCACAAACGAATTCACTTCAACTTGTACAAAGAAAAGTAGAAATATGTGTTAAGTAGTACAGACGAATATCAATTCAGAATAAACAGACAAAACTTTGTGGTATGAGCGATTTTAAGGGGTATTATCGCTGGTAGTCGAAAAATGCTGGTGAACAGACCGAGAGCTCGTTGCAAACTAAACTCTGCTCCTGCATTTCACTCTACTTTTATATCATGTTAAGCATCCAGGTTTATCTATCCACATCTTCATGAATACAAATATTATGCTCACCTTTGGTTAATATGTCCATGTACGTAGTTTCCCCTATTCTCTCACGTTGCACACCCTTTTCATACACTTTTTAGTTATGATATAACCAGAGAACTCACAATCTCTACTGCAGCTGCATTCTCATCAAATCATCATCGTCACACAGACGAGCACCCTTTTTGGTCCCCCTCTCATGAGCAGCATATATATGTCCCTTCCTTTTTTTTAAAATTCTAGCATCCCTTCGTTTTTTGGCTAATCGTAATGAGTACTTATTGAGCTTTTATTTACGATCAAGTATCATTTTATACCTGTGAAAGTACGCTTCTGAATTCCATTTTTTATGATCATTTAAATATTTGTAGTCGTCTATAATGAGAGGAATAGGAAAATCCAGCAAAAAATCATGAATATTTTCCAACAGTCTGGCTACCAATGCTACCATATAACTTTAAATTCATGGGAAAATTTTAATATAGGCAAAAGTAAGTCTAAAGACATGGCAGGACATAAACTGTGGTTTTAGGTATTAGCATGCACTTCTTATCCTGTTTCTTATCAGGTCATATTTTCATGCTACGTGATGGAGATTTATCCTAAATAAACCATGAAGTATGCAACGTATTTTATGAAAATGTAATCAAGAAGCAGGTAAAGCCATGAGAGAGCAGAAAAAAAACCGTTTACTGATTACATAAGGAGATGAACGGATACACTTGTACAATTACTTGTTTCTTGCTTTTTTAACTTTCTGTAAACTGCCACTGTATGAGTGGATATATGGATTACATGGAAAGAGAGGAAGTTCCAGCAGAAAAGTAAGTGGGGTCGTGGACATGGAGTCAACAGCAGTGGTGCTCTGCGGCTGTGGATGTAGCAGGTGGTTTCCCACGAGAAAATGTGAAAACAGAAGAAGTCGGCTGAGATTGTTGTGAGGTGAGTGTTTCACGTGAGTAGCTGGTGAACGTTTTCACAAGTTTGTCAGTCTGTCCAATAATTATAAATGAGTATTGAAGTTGCATGCATCATCCAGCTTGGTATAAAAGTTTCATTGGCATTTGTATGCGAGAAAAACTTTTTCTCGATCTACATAAAATTTTGTATGGGTTTTACTCACATTAACATACCGCTACTTACCATTGTTTGGATTAAGAAACAATTTGTTTTATGTTTTGTCTTGGTTTTGCTATAATGGTGGCGTAAATGAGCTGACACATATGCCCATAAAATAACATTGACTTGGTTTATCACACGGGAAAACACTTGCGCGCTATAAAAAGACAGGAAAACAAACACGACGAAGAAACACAAGTTCAAGAAAGTTTTGACACCATTGTCTGCTAAAACAGAGCATTTCGTCGAATGACGTGTACGTACACTATTGATCAATATTTGTACTCAATATGAGCTGGCTGCTTTCAAGAAAACATTATTCAAGAAAATTGTCTTCTGAAATTTTTAACAGGAATTTGGCGTTGCTTGTGTCTTATTTTTGAACTTTGAATAAAGTTTTAGTTTAGTTTGTATAAAAATGCTAGAAATAATACCAAACATGGTAATGTTTTAAATATTTTAGATGAGCGTTCCTTAAGTCCCCTAAAACACGGATAAAGTACCCCTTCTATGCTTCCATCCTGGTATTCTACATCTTATTCTCTTCCTTATCCAGCGGAACAGGTATCATTATCCTTCTCCATTCAAACCCTTTTTTGTCCTTCAGAATACGTAATACCAGTAAGGTGCTTGGTTGTCGTTCCGAAAGCGTGAGAATATTTTATGAGGATGGTGATTATTATGATGACATAACATGATACAATATTATGAAAATGGAGAAGTGAACAGAAAGAAGCGGAAGAGAGCCTTTTCCACTGCAATGCACATTTCTCGATGCTGCACCCTTTTCATTGTTTTTTAACCCATTCACCATCACACTGCAAAAAAAACTCTTTCTCTTCAATCAAATTCAAAATCTCAACTCCATACAAAGCCATGAAAGAACTACCTGTGAAAAATGGTAAGCTCACTACAAGGGTAACTGGCAACATTAGTAATCAAAGTACATTGACATTGTCAGCTTAAAACCCTTTCCGTCCTTCACCTTCTTCCTTCTCACTGCTTGTATCCACATAATATTTAATCCACAAGAACCATTTGGTCCGCAAAAAACTGTACCCTTCTTTGCTCTTTGAGAACAAGAAAAGAAAACAGGTATACTGTAGCATCAAATACTTTTGAATCCATCATTTTTCATAACGCCCAAATTTGAATACCTACATGACAAACGAAAGTAAAAGGGGTTTTATACTTTACCTCATAAAAGAAAAAAATACAATTTCACTTTCAAGAGAAGGCGAATATTATCCCACTTGACCCTTTCGTTATTCATCATAATCCCTTCTACTAATCCAAATTGATTGTTATATAATATTAACCAACCAAAAAGGGAGGAACTCTACTGTAGCATGTAAAAACTGAAAAACAAGTAGTTTCCAAGTTGTTTTTCGCTCCTAATACTAAAAAGGTTTAGGATGAGGCTTTTAACCAAATACATTTTTCCACATTATGTCATAGGAACAAAAAAATCTTTAATATTGCATGATTGACACGGTAAAATGCTAATGGGGAGGAAGATGGTGTGTTAGAAGTTAGAGTATACAGCTAACTAACGCATGGCCTTGGACAATATTATATTTTCTTTTGTGTCCGTGATTTTGAGTTTTTAACCCATTATGTGCGTGCACTCAACTGGCATGCATGGGTAAAAAACAGGAACTTGGTGGAAAAATCACTTTCCTTTCCCACGACAAACGACTACTTTGTTACTGTATTATAATTTTTATAATACCTCATCATGCTTTGCTGGAAATGTGAATCCATGCTTCAATAATTTATATTAGGAGCATGATGTAACATTACCTGGTCGTAGCCTTTACAATAAAAAAAGGATTCAGATTCAGACACTGAATCCTTTGAGGAATTTCAGTTTTTTCTTGAAAAACAGTTTTTGAAATTTATTTTGAAAGATTCATGGAAATTATGATAAGAGGTAGAACTCTATGCTGATGTGTTAGAAATCAATGAAGAAGCTGACTAGTTTTTGGTCTGATACCAAGCATGAAAAACTCCAGGAATCATTTTTTGACATGATTGTGTAAACCTTGCCGACAACTCGTCGATACAATTACCTGACCTACTACACTCCTTTAATACGAAAATCACTAACCTGTCCAACGTTCTTTAGATTGCGCTTCTTTTGTTTTCTTTGTCGGCAATAATACATATTATCCAATTGTTGATCTATCTGAAGAAACTTTTTGCGCGATATGAATCATGATCATCTCTTTCTGTTCTATTGATACCATAAAAAGTTTTAGTTCTTGTTTCAGGTTGTGTCTTATGTAGGCAAAGGTACGTACGTAATACTTATAAAAGTATTATATGATTGGAACGAGATGACGCACGTGAAGCTGCATTTTAATGCATGCATTTATTTATTTGGTATCATAATTTATGTATGCTGAAATGCAGAGATGAAGACGTGTTTCAATACGGAAAAAGTTTTTTCTACCGTTTTTTTCATCATTGAAAGTCTGCCTAGAAAACGGTGCAAGAAATATTTTTAGGTTGACCTATATTTTATTTATTGGGGTTGAAAGGTGAAGAATAGTTTTTGATAATCCATATTTATAACATATAATGGGCCTGCTTGGGATACTGGAGAAAGACAAGTGACAGCGGAAAAGAAGAAGAGCAGATGGTTGATGACGTAAATTGATATGATAAACAAATCCTTCTCTTCAATCCAATTTACTATTAATACATAATACCAAAAAAGAAGAAAAAGAAGAGCACTTGAAGGAATCTTCGTTTTGAAACGATTAAGGCACAGGTGGGATAAATAGGTATCCAAATAAAAAATCAAAGTGTATATGTGTACACACGTACGTTCTTTAAATTGGTGCAGGTTTGACTGAGAGCTCCTAAACCCTCATTTCGGAAAGAGGATATTTGGTATACAGTTTATGGGTTAACCTGATTTTCATGAGAAAATTACACTGGAATAAAAAGCAACGGGTCCGAAAGGAAGGATAAACGGAAGCCGCGCTCTTAATCTTTTTGATCTTACAACTGGATTCCTCCTGGATATTAAATTACACCAAAGAATAGAAGCATAAATAGTAGAAAATGTAAAATTAATTTATTTGGTACGCCTGATCCCTGTTAATTTCAACCTGCTACTTCTAATTAGTAATAATTGAAAATTAACAGCATGTTAATTGCCTTTAATTATAAGCAACAAAAAGTTATTATTATTGCTGCTGGTTGTTTGAAACCATTTCTTCGTATTATAAATTAACACTTTATTACCATACAGCTAAAACTTTGTAATTGCTGGAAAATTTTAAGTTTAAATCTGAGCTGAAATAGTCATCTCACATAACCCCATGACTGCATATAACCCGTTTATCTTTCTTTGGTTGCTCATCTACTATTTTAACAATTTCGTCCCATTTTTCTAGAATACGACATAAGTCACGTTTCTCGAGAGCAAGTAAAAAATCGGGAAAAACTAAAACAAACAAACCACTGGTTGTCTAGGCAAATCTTGTACGTGTTTTTAGAAAGAGTAAGCAGATGCATTCGCATAAATTGCAAATACAATCGCAGAGTTCATGACTTGTTGATGGTAAAGTTTTCAAAGTTAACACCTATTTTAGTTGCATCATTTTAAGTTTCTCAAATTAAACATGCACTGCCACTGGTTTCCTTGCAAGTCAGTCGCAGTCTATTTCGCTACCCGATGATCTAATCCACATAAGAAGCAGGTGGTTTCCCACGTCGGGAGTACTTTAGAATATCTTGCAGTTGACGAAAGCCGCAATAATATGCACAAACTCACGCTCATGATGAATCATCGCATCTAACCTAACGTTTGAACTTTAATATCGCTTGAAGACGGCGGAGTAGGTATGAAAAGATGAAGTGATGACAGCATAATATTCATATTCATTATCATAAACATATTGCTTACAATCAGCAACTACATCCACCAATTATGCCAACTCTTAATCATCCAGTTATCATGAGTAAACTCAAAATGAAATCAGCCAAAATCAAGTAACGAGGGTCCTTACCTTTTTATTTATGAATAATTACTAACCCAAAATTGTGGATGTATATTTCGTATGGAGCCTTAACCTCATCAAAGTGAAGCATATGTTTTTATTGGCAAACCTGACAATATGAAATAAAATGAATTACATTTTAAAAGAATATACAAACTACGAAACCGTATTACATGCCCTTTTTCCAACTATTTAGAGAAGAAAAGACACACGCCAGTGAGACCTCAGGCGTGTTGCCGGGAGTGCCGGGTCTTACGGTCCTTGGCTGCGAAATCACCGAAAATGTTTTTCCCACGCACGTGCATTTACCCTGGATTATGAAAAATGAAAATTGACGTGCGTAGGGTCTGCAATAGCTTTATCGCAATCAGCAACAAAAACACTCCACCTTTCAGCCTAGCTCCAATGTATGCATATACCCGGGTGAAATCCACCCTATTTGATACCGTCTCATGTGCAGCTCTAGGAAAAGTTTTCTCGTGGGAAAAAATCTTGTCCCTTCATTTACTCCTATGTTCAATGTAGCGGGGTGCAATTTCAAAGTACTTAATGGACAAGAAGGGTGCGTGCACATTTCGACTTGATCAAATCATAATGGTGCTGTCATTTTTATTGTTCTTCTTTCTGTTTGATCACGTGGTCGTATATCTGTACATAAATATTATTCTTCTGACCTTACTTCACGATTTTGAATGATGAAAAGCTTTAAACAACAATTTGACTTTCAAAATAAACTTTGTTCATTAATACCAAAACAATCTTTTACGTGGCACAAGTTGTAAAACTAACAATACCAAAGTCAACAACTAAAACATAGATTACTTATAGCCGCATCTTGTTACATGCTCAACTCAAAACTCCATTTTCCATTGCTTTGAAGAAAAACTTTAAAAAAATATTTTACTTGTATTTAAAATTTAGGGAAATATAACGGGTTTTCAACCGGCATAATGAAATCTGAGAGACAAACTGCATTTTTCTCTTTCCTGGATTAAAATCTAGATCTTTCTGATCAAAACACGTTACGTTTCCTAGATTTGTGTTAAATTTGTGAAGAATAACGGATTATTCTTTTTAAGGAAGGGTAGAAAACATGATTGTAAACCTTGATTTGTCCGGTTCATAGAAGTAAAAATATTCTGTGAAAACACGAAAATTGGAGTACTTGGTGGTGTTTGGGATATTTTAAAAACCCAAATAATAACGTTACATAATCCTTCTATTTGATTCACTGAAGCGATTACTTTTGTAAACATCTAAATATTTTTCTAGAAAAATAAATAAGCAAAACCCGTTAAAATGAAATCTTTCTTGAGATTTGGGTTTTTGTTCTCAAAGACAGGAATTTTTCTTAGAGATATCCTGATCAGTACGTTTTTGGGAAAGGATCAGAAGAACGAAATATAAAGGGTTGACATTGAAGATTTTGGATATAAAATAAACGGCATCAAATTATTCGTCACCTTAAAATCTTGCAGTCGTCACCTTATTTCAGCGAGTCCAGGCTCTTTTTGTGAAAA
>JAQIXX010002008.1:0-27884 GCA_034700605.1 Willowsia nigromaculata | reverse complement strand
ATTCGAGATTTTGGTTCACTTACAAATTTGTAGATCGATGTCGTCGTCGTTGATGATGGTATCCATTATTTTTTTAATTCGATGATTAAATATAGTACAAAAGCTGTGAAGCAGATTTTTACAAGTTTTTTGGAAGAAAATCGGAGAATTCTCCGGACAAGTCGGAGTCTAACAGTCATGTTGACCACTTCTTTTCTCGAACACTCGCTTTTTTATCGTCCACACGGGATCAATGTTTACAGCTGAACTGCTCGGGAATGGGTAGAAGACATGATTCATGAATGATTTCATATTAGCTGGTTGACTGAAAAGGCTGCCATATTTCTGACGTCAGTTTTTCGAACAATATTTAATTTTTTAAAGCAATTATTAAAGTTTGCAGGTATAGGCATTGGCAGTAGTATTTTCAAAAATCATCATCTTAATTATAGTTTTTTCTTGGATTTTGTATTTGCAATTAATTTTTTAACTGAACAGTTTATGCAAAAACTGCGTTATTTAATTTTATTTATGAATCACGATTAATTAATGTGTTCTCAATAAATACTTATTTATATCACAATGCCCCAAATGTCTAAACTTTCCAAAAAATAAATAGAATTCATGCAATTTAAATGGATTATATGAATAATTAAATATTAATTGCATAATTATTGATTACATTTTGTTATTGCATTTAAAAAATTTGAAAATTCTACAAGTTGTGACATGCCATAATCCGAAAAGAGGTTGAAATGAATTAATTAGTAGTGTGGATAATGACGATCATTATAATATTAAATAAATATATATTATTTTATATCCCTTGGATGATAACACTTTTATTCATGAAAAAAAAAGTACGATCCTCCTTCAAAATTATTAGTTATAATTACAATAATCGTTTTAATTAAACTTTGCAGAGATTATAAGTAGTGTGGATGATGAAGGTGATCATTATAATTTCAATACCAATATTATTTTATATCTGGATGATGATGTTCTAATAAATGTAAGATCGCAGTTCAAACTTATAGTTTCAAATTGAAATTTTTAATTATCTTTCCAATTAAGCTTTATAGATTTTAAATACGGATCAAAAATTCATTCATTTCTTTTAAAATTTTGCGCATGAGTGATTATGAAAATATATCTCTCCTTAAATCGGGTTATATTTAGGAATAAGATAATAAAGCAAATCTATTTATATATGCAACATTATGCAATTATCCATGGCTCACTCAATCAGCTTAAATGGTTGATGGCATTTGTGACGAGTTTTATTGAAAAATGATGATTGCGTGGGTTATAATCACTCCAAGCATCTGAAATATGTAATATGTTGCTACGATAATTATTTGTTATTTAGTTAAATTCGTATTTCCTTCATAAAATTACCTTGTAAGAAGTACCAGAACCAGCACAAACTTTTATCATAATTTTTGTAGCACTATGTTTCAAACTTCTTAATGTGGATGAAAAATATTTTTTGAATTGTAAATAAGATGGTTGAAGTATTGCTATTTGTTTAGATGATTCCTCAACCTCACCAAAAAATGATTTCACTTTTTAATAAATCGACCAGTTTTGGCATTTTCAGTAATGTAAATTGCGAGAATTGGCCTTTTCATTTACCATGTGACTCATTCATGGTTATCAAATAAATCTCTGGAAAGAGCTCCACCTTCCATTAAAATTTCGTCAAGACAATCTTCCGAGGGTGCATTGAAATTATTGTACTAACTGAATGAGTCTTAAGAATTATACTTTTATGTAGACTTAAGAAGTACTTTTATCAAGTACTGCTTTTATGATGATAATTGACTGAAAAGGGTTATTTTGAGCGAGAGAAGTGCTTATAATTTAGTATTAGGGAGAGAAATTGCCACCTCATGTTGTTCTTACTACCACAAAGTTCTTTACTAGAAAGATTTGTGTGGAAAAAGTTAAACCAACTAAATGGTTATTTTCGTTTTAATCAAAATTTCTCACTTCATAAACTTTGTCCACTACCTGTGTGTTAGTTATTAGTTTGCGATACAGTTATCTCAATTCCAATCTTTATTACCACTTAATCACCGTCATTTACAGAAGACGAAGAAACCATATCTGGTTGTAAGTAAAATATCCATGGTAATCATTAAGATTTATGGAGTGAGATATAACTACTACACAATTTGATGACCATACTTCCCATTTCGTTTTTCAAGATTTCTGTTTCTTTCTCATTCCACCTGGTACTATCATAAAGCTTCCTAAATATCTGCCGACTTGAGAGCCATGGGTCAACTTTTGATTTGAAACAAGTGGCAATTTTGCTAAATTGCTTGTCAGATTTAAAGGGAAGATATACGCAGAAACATTTGCGCAATGACTCATCGTTCATCATGCACGTGTAAGCTTGCTGATATTTAAGAGAGCATTCTGAACCAATAAGCCGATGAATGGCTCAAAAGACTTGGGTTTCAGTGGCATCAGCTTTCAATTGAAGGTCATACACATATCTCAACATTCGTTCAAACGTCATGAAATACAAGATCGATGGAGTTAGTGGATGCGTACACCCATTTGCTTTTAGCATGATTACTTTTGGCATGTGGCAGAATACAAAACGTAAATTTGGGACTAATTCCGTGTACTCAAACCAGTTAATCATTAAATACATTCACAAATTAGCGAATGGAAATGTTTTTTTTTTCATGTCTTTCGTCTCACGGCATACACCGTTTCGTCACCCTTTTCTGCCGGGTTTTGCACCTTTTTTTTACCGTTTTTTGCGGACGTGGAAATTCTTGCGCTACTCGGCTACGAAGTAGCAGGGATTTCAGGCTCCCAAAAATCCATTTTCAGGGATTTCGAAGAAAAAATCAGGGATTTCTTTCAGAAATTTCCTTTTTTCTCATCAGGGATTACGAAGCAAAAATCAGGAATTACGAAGCAAAGTCAGGGATTTTTTTTCGGAAATTTCGTTTCTTTTGCTCATCAGGGATTACGAACCAAAAATCAGGGATTTTTTTCGGAAATTTCGTTTTTTTTGCTCATCAGGGATTACGAACCAAAAATCAGGGATTTTGAGGTTAATAATTGTCAAAAAAATTTGCGTATCAGGGACATTTGTCAGAATTTCCACGTCCGGTTTTTTGCTCTTTGGTCTGAAAAATCAAAATCGGGTGACAAACCCAGTAAAAAAAGGTGATGATATCGGCGTTTAAAAAAAGGTATGGAAAAAGTTTCTTGAATAGAAAAAAAGCAAATTTATTATTGAAATGATTCGCACAAATACTTATTATTGCTGCAAAGCCTTATTAACTTCGTGAAATTAAAATTCCTGTGCTTATCGTGATCCAGCCAACTAATTTCCAATCAATTCTCTCCATTCCCGATTATTCCCTTCCAGATTTTTTATGGAAATTCTCTTCCATAAGCACAATTATATTCCCAAACGAAGCTTGTTTTATACGAAGTTTTTTTTCCTGATCCTCCAATCTCGGGTAATATCATCCTCAGAAATATCGACTTTTTCTAAGGAAATACTGTTTCCTCTTTTTTGGAAGTTAATACCATACGCTCAAAACCAGTATCACATTCTGCTGCTGCAATTTTTATTGCTTCTGTGTCCACTACTCTACTTGAAATGAGAGTAATGCGTGCACAATCATGCGCAGGCCACCGTATTATTATATGTGTGAAGGTATGCATGAATACCTGAGAAAAGCAACATCCATGCCTTCTTTGAAACACCGATTTCATCACCCTTTTTTACCGGATATGTCACCCGACTTCGATTTTTCAGTCCAAAGGGCCAACAACGGTAAAAAAGGTGCAAAACCCGGCAAAAAGGGTCACGAAAACTTTTTTCCCATTTTTTAAATGTTTGTTTCACAGCCTCTTTTGAAGATGTTTTCGCATTTTCCCAGTATGTAATGCGTTGGATAAGAACAAGTGAAGCTGTAAGCAAATTATAGATTCGGTTACCAAATAGAAAGTGAGAAATTACAGTATTGTATTCATGAATGGAGTATGTCCAAAAAGCAGTTAAAATAAAACTTTCAAAATAAACAGCAAAGCTGTTGAGGTGTAAGAAGGTTGGAGGGACGCCAGGGCAAAATAAGAATCATCATTTTTCACTCCTTCTCCCACTCCCACTCACACAATGTTCAGGTTCGATCACAGGACCACAGTGATCCAGTGACTAGCTCAGTTAATTTAAATGCACTGCTGAATATCAATGCAACGGAATGTCAAAGGCACAACGGAAAGTAAAATGCACAACCGAATATCAAAAGCTCCATCCTCCTCGATGCACAATTAATCTTGATGCTCAATTATCCTTGATGCTCAATTATTCTTGATGCACAATTATCCTTGATGCTCAATTATTCTTGATGCACTGTTAATCTTGATGCACAATTAATGAGTAGAAGAGGAGGTGACTTGCAGGAGGAACAATTAACTTTATTTTTGTTCTCCAGCTGCTAAAACCTACTCACAAAAATTAAAAGAGGAAAACAATAATTTGGGCTGAAGGCCCGAGATCTAGAAGAGCAATTAAAGCTCATAATTAAATATTAATGAAGAAGGTCTCGTCCAATACTTGGACTCGAGCACCTCCAATTTTAGGCTTGTGTTGTGTGTGAGGAGTAGCTTGCAAGTGCCCAATAGTGTGTAGAAAAAGGTTGATAATGAGGTGGTGAGCACACCGCTGGAAAATGTGGTTTTCTTGTTTCTCCAGCGCGCCAAGTGAGGAGGCGATGTGAGAAGCTCCACCATCCACCATAGAAAGGAACGGCTTTGCGACAGTCTTGTTTCCCTTCACATTGTGCATTTTGGTTTTTGAGTTTTCGTTCAAGTTAGCATGACCCTTTTTCAAGCTGCATAACGAAAAGTATTGGAAATAAACAAGTAGAAAAGTTTGAAGGACATTTCACAGCTATAATGTAGTATGTAGGTTTATGGCTAATGAAAGAAAACTTTATCTTATGGGGTATGTATTTTGCTATAACATATGACGTTATATGCTGTTTGTATGCGTTGAGATAATATAATATGGAGAAAGCGCGGCGGAAGTATTTTTTGCACTTGTTTACTCAAGGCAAATGTTTACTTGCAAGACATTCAGACTCTTCCTCCAAGCAAAACAAATAATTTTAGAAATTTCTATTTGCACAAGAATGACAATCCAATGTTGTGGCAAAGGTGATCTTTATCAAGGTAAAAATTGTTCAGAGAAACAAGGTCACGGCTAAAGTATCACATGCGCGATTTTTATTTCATTCCTACGAATGAATTTGTATATGATAGATCGTTGGTTTGTAAAAGAATATATTCACATGATTTTTCCAGTATATAATTTTCATTGATTTAAAAGTTGTTTTAAGGCATTTAAATTTTTTCGATGTGCAATCTATGTTTTGAGTCCTTCCTCTTATCCCGGAGTTCCTACTTTTTTTCTTTCCTAAGTCTTCAGTAAATAAAATTTGTAAATTGCAGTTTGGCATTGAGTTTTACAATACAGGTTTTTTATGATAAAAATTCATTCTTCTTCTATTCTCGCCATTCAGTTAGCTACAAAGTATTTATTACACGCATGATGCGAAGCTTCCCCAAAAAATATGAGATCTGCATATATGACACGACATTTTCGTAGATGAGTAGTAACGCATAATAATATCGCCTATTCTGGTTGAGTGAGAAATTTTAACGAGTATGTTTTACCCCATCTTAAGTTAAAGCGACAATTGAGCAAATATAATATTTTTACAATCGATTAAATAGTGTTGCAATGATATCCCCAATATTTATGTAACGATCAGAATTTTCTCAGCAGTTTTTACCCTTTAGTGATCTATTAATGACGAGTGATTTGGTTAATGCATCTAGTGTTTATCATATAAATATAATTCAACTTTAACTAACAAAAATAAATATGACAACTAACAAAAATCTAGTTACAGGTATGACAACAAGTAAATATCTATACAACACGGACTAAATTTGAAGGCTCTCATGCTTCAAGTAATGCTTGTTTGTCATTTATGAATAGTTCTTGGTTTATTTGCTTAAATAATGGAACACCAAACAAGCTAATTGGTGGCGTGAATCAACATGGAAACCTAATCTTCTAATCATTATTTTCACAATTTTTTATTTTGTCATCTAATTGAAAAATATTTCACCTTTATAAATCTTACATTAAATATCTGTAATCCTATTCTAACCTTCGCAGAGCAAAACAAACAAGGTCAGCTATATATAGTGTATACAGAGGAATCCGATGCCTATAAATTCTCAGTAATGTAGTTTGGTATTGCAAGATTGCTCGAGGAATGACCTCACAATATATTTTACGCAACTGTTATATAAAAAATACGTCCTACTTTTCTTTTTTCATTAAAAATGTATCTCCTGTTAGAATCCTTTTTAAGCCTGTTGTTTGCTCTAAAGATTTTATTTAATCCAAATCCATACTAAATGAAACAGGTAGCAATAACAAATGTGTCATTTCAACTTACTAAAACATATAATTGTATTTTGAAGCGCATACTTCTGCTGCTTTAAGTTTTTCAATATTAAAGGTTATTCTATTTTTACAATCTGGGAAAGATTCTTCATAAAATTGCGCCTGTGTCGCCCAAATGTTGTGTTTAGTCTCACAAAGTATTTACCTGCTTGGGTGTGGGTGTAGCCATAACAATCACATGCGCAAATTCAAAATCAAGAGATTCCACTTTAAATTTCGTTACACCTATTAAGTTACCGTATATGATAATTTAGTGCAGTTATATGTTTTTGGGAATTTGCTCTAGTAAATGGTATCATCAATGTAATGTTTTGTTGTTTTGAAGTAAAAATATGTGCAAATATTTATGCTTAAAAGCAAACGTTATAAATAAAACGTGGAGTATTACTGTTTCACACAGAACCTTCTGGAATTCGTAACAACAAATTTCACATCCCTAATAAATAATAGATGAAATCATTGTGTAAAACGTCTTGCACGTTCGCACATCACATCTCGAAAGATGCTGAGCTGTCTGAGTGAAATGAAACGGAATGAGTGAAAGTTCAAACTGAAAGGAAAAAGAATGCATCAAACGTGTTTGGATTGTCACGTTGTCACAATGAAGAAATCTTTAGTAAAGAAATCTTACCTAGCCCCAATATGGAATCTTACTTTCTGTGGATTCGCGTGTTTGATAAAACTTTTACTTTTCATGGGAGAAAATCACAAAATACCTAAGTTAATTCCATATCAATCGGAATATTTGAGTACAAAAAATCACAAATGTACATTATTATTTCATCTGAAAGAAAGTTCTCGTGTATTACTGATATATGCTATGAGTAGACCAATCCTACCCTTCCCTGTTGGGGTATTGGGGTTAGCGGAAACACGTGGTGAAAATTTGGGAATAGGACATGATTTGAATGTTTTTCACTGACTGTAAGTATAAACAACGTTATAAAAGTAAAAGTCTGTTGTACTTTGCAAGATGTTGTAATTAATATCGGAAATAGAGACAGCTTTCTCCGTCCCTTATTGGATTAAACTTTAGTTAAACCAAAACTCAATATTAAAATTTCTAAGAATAGTGGGTTGAATAGACCGAGGTATTGACTGAAGAATAGACTGAAGAGGGGAATCTCTGAAATGATGTGAAGTAAAATATTGAATAAAAATTCTGGAATCACAAGATGAATTTAAAAGTATCTGAGAGAATTTTGTGAAGTGTTTTATCAAATTATATTTGAACAACCATGAGGTGAATGCAGCTTAACTTGGAATAGTAAGCTAAAAATGCCTTTGATGCTCAATATAATCGCTTAAGTCGATTTGTAAGCTTACATTAACAAGTGGATCATTAAAAATAATAGGTTATAATATGAACGCTAAAAGTTACTATAACTACTAACTGTTACTATAATAGAAATAGCAATGTATTGATTGTAGGTGTATAGAAAAGCTTAATACATATACTTTTGAATAAAGTACTTTCTGATATAAAACTTACGTAATCTTGACTGCCAAATGTGTTTTATGAAGCTTCCATAAATCATCAATATTGTAATATGAATAACACTTTACAGACATAGACCATCTATAAAAGCATTCATGTAAGTAATTTTAAAGAATCAATTTTTCTAAATGTTTTCCTCATTACATATATGTATGTTTCTCACAAACTTGCAAAACTAAGCTTTTGAAACTGAGCAAAAGTATAATTTTCTGATATTCCTTATTGTGCAAAAATGTTATTTCAAAAGATCAATCCAAACACGAAGGAAGCTTTTACTAGAAAAATATCGCATAAAATTGCATTCAACAAACCATTTCTGTTATGAGATATTATAAACCTACGCTCCAATAAGGTCTGAAATAGTTTCATGAAAGCTCAAGCTTCATATAGCAGCATTATCTTATTTCATTATATTATATTTATTTATGAGCACAAATTCTAACGTAATTAATTCCACAAAACTGCCATTTTCCGCTTTTTACCAGAAAATCAAATCTTTTTGTTTTTTAACCTTCTGTTGCTAATCAATAGCAATTACCAGAGAAAGAGGAAATATGCACGAAATCTGAGAAAATATGCATGCAAATATGCACAAGAAATCGACAAAATAGGACATAAAATAGGAGAAATTTCCCCCAATTTTTACCCTATTTGCATGAAAAATCAGCAAAATAGGACAAAAAGGACAAATTTTCCCAATTTTCATGCAACATACAGATTTTAAGGCATATGCCTTCTTAGATACGATCGTATATTACCATTTAATATACATAAATCGTATGTGTACATTTATCTCTAAAGATGAAAAATACTCATAAAAATTCCTGGTAAAATGTGTCCTACTTTTGGTACAAAAATATGTAAAATTATGACAAAAATGTCCTAAAATGTAAGAAAAATGATAAAATAGGAACAAATATACACAAAATTTCTAAAATATGCATGTCCTAGGACATAGGACAAATATGCTCAAAATAGGACAAAATTTGAAAAATATGCAAGCATCAAACGATTTCTTTCTACATGATTCGTTCACAAGTCAAATGATTTTGCGATAGATGAAGTATTAAAGAGTAGGACAATTCCTACATTCTCGTTCTCTGGCAATTACTAATCTAGAGTAAAATGCAACTTCAGCCATCCTAAGAGACAAAGAGGAGACGGCAATTACGTTAGTCGCTTGGCATTCAGTCTATAATAAATACGTACATGGATGAGTCCGTTCGCTTTGGTTCGAACCTAATTCATGTAAAAACAGAGAAACAGGTGACAAGTAGAAAAAAGCATACCCGTTGGAAAATGACATATTTTTTAAATATTAATGCATCATATCTGTATTTTTTCTCCATCACTTACGTACAAAGCAGTGGTAACGCAGTTCCAGCAAGAGTAGAAACCGAGGAATAAAAATTTTTCCAGACTCCATCATACATAAAATGATTCTACACGTACACAAATCGCTTGTGTGTTCCATTTTAAAAGTTCTGCAAAAAAGTTTACTATTACCAATACTACATATCTTAATCTGATATGTTGTTGTAGCATTTTGCTATTCAACATTTTAACAATATACACAGCTCCAGATTCGGAATTCATCTGGAAGAGCTGAAGTTTTTGCCCTTTTGTAAATGATGTTTTGGAGTGATGTGTATAAAAAGCCATCTTTTTATTCGTTTTTAGGAATTCATTCATACTTTTGTCTAAAATACTTAGGTATGTGGCTACTTACTTTATTCAAAGCTATTATTGGCATGTCCAATTAGTTAATGAAACTGAAGCTGTTGTAATATTGTGAAGCTTTTAGGAGTCTAGATGTAATGAACCATTCGAAAATGGTTGGAAGGCACTTGAGACAACGTTATTGCAATCAGAAAAATAATTGAGATTTACACAAAATTCTTTTTACGAGTATTTGTGAAGTAGCCTAAAATGATATTAATCTATTTTCAACTAGTTGCTGCATTACCGAAAGTCTGAGCAGCTAGCAGACCATTAAATTTAACACGTTCCAAATCACACTAAATTTTTATCATTTCTCCGGAAATTTCGAATGGTTCATAAAATATGCCGTAAGAATCACACTTTAATGCAAATCTTGTGCACCAAATACATTTTCATATGTAGATATCTCAATATATAGGTAAAGTTAAAATGTTTTTGGTAGTGTAAATGTGTATGCATATATGCACAATATTCATGCTCATTTATATCAAAAGCTCATAAAATATATGGAGTATGTTTTCACTTCTTTTTACTTTACTAATAATAGAAGAAATTGAGAAAGGTATGCAAAAATGTATTTTACTGCGATACTACAAATGTTTAACCAACCGGGGCAATGTGGAATACAGACTGTACTACTCTGCTAAAGAAAGCAAATATGTAGGTAGGTTTATGTAAGAACTTGACGTGCTTTACAGAAATAGCAGCTTCAGAGTAGGTTTGAATCATGCTCATGAATTTACCTTTCCTCTGAAATTTTTGTTATGGAACTTCTCTATCAAGCAAGTAAAACATATCTTTGTGATCTGAAGAAAGAGAAATGAGAGGAAGATAATGTTGTGTCTTAAATGATTTCTTCGTTCTGTAAACACTTTCTCCAAACCACTTGCTACTCACTCAACTTCAATAAAAATAAGTAACTACATTTTCCTAAAATTATATTACAAAGAGCATTGTATTAAATGCTAGACAACTCCGTGATTCCAGAAATACTTTTGCTGAAACGGTTACAAATATAAGGATAGAAATTGCATTTGTGTTTGGCAACATATTCAAAACGAACGTGTTATACTGAAAAAAAAGCTGGAGTATTTGTAGAAAATATTGCAATCATAAATAGTTCAAGGAAAGCCAAGAGCTGTTATTAGTAGGTGTTACATATAAAACTGGAAGGGGTTAAACTAAAAACTGTTAACCTTTTTCTGTGATACTGAATTCCTTATGCTAAGTAATCACCGCTGTCAAGTAACTCACTTCACCACAACCTCAAAACAAATAACCTAATCAAAATACTTCGTATCACAAGAAATAAAATATACATGCATCTGACAGATGAGGTGGATGATATAAACTTATAACAAAATCACAAAATTAAAACTTTGTTTTAAACGTAGCTCATATTTACAACTTTTAATTTGCAAATACATTTCAGAAGATAAAACCACCTTTGAAGTGAAAAGCATGTAACAAAGATGAAATCTCAAGGTTGCAATGTCGTTAGTAATATCACTGTTAGTTTTCGCGATGCAGTATAGCAAATATATTTAACAAGTAAACTCTCAATCAAATTATGTCTTTATTTAATTGAATATTGAAACTTTGTATATACGATAGCTCATTTAGATTTTGAAAATGAAAATTTGAACATAGTGCTGTAGCGATATAAATTATGCACTATTAATCTTACGATCTTGTGAATCTGAATAGAAGACCAAAACTGGCGAAGTCAATGAAGACGGAGTAACGGTACAACCTGCATTATAAAACACAAAAATGGCACAGAGATTCGCTTGAGGTACCCATTTCAAACGAAATCATTTGAGAAATTGATCAAATTGCACTTTCAAAAGCTTATTAGTTTTTGTCTTCTGCTAATTATACAAGTATAAATTTGCTTCTAGAGTAACAATTCATCGACCAAAAGCGTACTAAACATTTCCTCTTTAACAAAGAGAAACTTTACTAAAAAATATAGGAAAGTTTTTGCGTCTTATTTTTTTGCAAGCTGTATAAAATGTGGAATAGTGAATTTTGCAAAAAATGCTTGGTTTCCAGTTTCCAAAAATAAAACAATTGTTTACGTCTAATTTTTCAATTTTTCTTAATATAGCCGAGTTAGTCCAAATGCAATCAGTTTCACGTTTGTATGACTTTATATAAATTATTTGGTTAAGTTTTTTATGCTACATTCACAATTATGCATGTTTACATAATTTATGCCTATTAGCCAGCCGTTCAGTTCCTTGTGTTTTTTCAGGATAAAGTTTGACGAATAGCACTTCCAAAATATGAATAAAAGGGGTTTTTGTGTTTGGAGTACCCACAACTTTGCCTTAATGTTCAATAAATGGAAAAGAAATGTTGATCCAAGTGGGCGAATGAGTTTCTAGGAAAATAGTACGTGAATTTATTATAAGGAATTGTGAATAATAATTTTCATTTATCTAGCGCAACAAAACCTGATGCAACTGAATAGTAATATTGCTAACAATAAAAGCAACAAACAACAAAAACTATTTAAAGCATAAAATATATACAAACTTATTAAAATTGCATGAATAAAGCGACTCCTCGTAAATACGTGCATGCGTCGACCCAAACAATTTGTTCAGCATCAAAAAATTTCGATTATACCCAACCCGAGTTATAGAGCAGCATAAATTGTTGATTCGCAGTACAGGAAACAAAAGGGCTGCAGCTTTTGCTGTCGCTCCATAAAAAGTTGAGAAACACATTGACCGGAGACATGGATCCACGTGAAATTTTCACTAAAATCACTTTAAGAAGTGAAAGCTTTCATACAAACTTTAGTTAGTAGGAATCAAGTCGGGAATCAGGGTTACAAACTTTTCTCAAGAGAACTTTCGAAGTACTCCAGTCACCTTGAAAATGTTAGAATACATAAGGTAGAACATAAGTTTTGTAAAATAGCTGAGACTTAGCTGAGCTGATATGATACATTCATAACACAAGTACCAAATGTTCATATCTTGTTTGTCGCAACAAAACCGTATGCTACATTTGTTTTAGAAATCCTTCTCAACACCATTTATTGTTTTTGGGTGACAAAGTCATCTCATTAATACATAAAAAAGCTGAGATATCCCCTAAAAATACGGTGTTGAATTAAAAAATTCACCTTTACTAAACACATGCATGCTAACTCATTCCGTTACCTAATCTCATAATGTAATAGAATCTAGGATGCTTTTGAGTTATCGATCCAGCAATGGCAAGTAGTTTTTAATTGCCACGTGCTCGAAACAAAGACATCTAAAAATGAGCAGAATCCGTAGAGATAATTATCCTCATCTAGAGACTTCTCTGCCAACTCATGTAAATTCACGTGCTGGTTACGACATTCGGGATTCATGGCTGAAAATGACAAAACGAAAAACCTGAATTCAATTTCGCTGGGATCATTCTCGTGCAATTGCAAATGCAGACAGTAAAGTCTATACAATTATCACTTATTGCAGATGTGGGAAACTTGGTGTTTTGTAGCTTTGTAGCATAAATAAATTATCTACGGCAAATGCTGAGGGATTTATAAAAAGTAGAACTTTTAGTGAATAGTCTGTGTATTGAATTATTTTAAAGTATTTCCATAAGAAAATTGTAAAGTATTTAACTGGATTGATACGCTAGAGCGATAATTAAAAAGATGTTTTATTACATACCTTTGACATTCCAGAAAATCCCTTTGGTGTTTTCAGTAGAGTAGTATTAAGGAATACGGAAGCAAAATATTGGTATTTTTTAGAACAACTGAGTGAATAGAGTGAGCATTGTTTCGCACAAATGGAAAATTTCAATTCACGTACAAAGATTTGCGCTTCTCACAAAGATCTTATGGAATTTGGTGAAGCCAGATAAGTAACATAGTTCATTTAATTTTGTATTGTATAACTCAGATAAAACTGGTTAGATGTTATATAAGAGATTTTGTTAGATATAACTCGTAATCAATAAAATCCGTTCAGTTCTTAGAGAGGGCGATGGCATAAATCATTTTATTAAAGTGGTCTCAAACAAAGCTTGAGTATCCAACTATAAGCATATTTCCATGAATTTATCATTCAATCAAAAATAGTCTAATACAGTTGTATCTGATATATTCGAATTGTGTAAAGACTATTTAGAAAGTTATTGTTGGAAATAATCTAACAATATTTAGGTACTTATATAGATATCTTTCAATGCTACTATGGATATATGTGAGAAAATTTGGGAGAAGGTACAGTTTGTTTTTCTTCTTCTATGAGTAGTTTCATCTGCTACCTGAAACTACTTAAAATGAACCCCAAAAATTTTGTTAATTTTTTTACATTGTTAGGTAGCAAATCCTTAAAAACCTTGGTGGCAACCTTTATTTGCCACTATACACTCATACAGTCTAAAATCACAGGATAAGTCTTAAAAAATTTTCGAAATTTTGATCTTAAAATACCCTAACACATGTTCATGACATTCTACGAGTAACAAAACTGTACTACCACTACTTTTAAAGGATACGCCACCTAAAAATGTAAAAATTGTCACGAAACTATTGAAATTCGTTTTAAATAGTATCAGGTAGCAGATGAAACTACTCATAGAAGAAAAACGACAAATTTTACCTTCTCCCAAATTCTCTTACATATTATATACAATTTGTCACGCTTCCCTACAACCAAAATATGGTATTGAGTATTAACGTTTTTTAGTTATTTTTATAACATGAGCACTTTAAAGCCCTCGTTGAAGTTAATTAGCAGTATTCGTTATTTATAACTTACGCAACTCTTCATGCTTTCTCTGCTTTTGGTTTTTCGTCAAAAAAAAACTTTATAAATTGAATAGACGAAAGAGCCAATTTTACGATTCGTACTACACACTGTTTTGTTTTAAAATTCAGTTTCAATACATTTACGTTGCAAATAAAGCAACTCCCTTAGAGATACGTTGGATAATGTTATGTAATATCAAATATCCTATTTAAGTTATGGCACATCATAAAACCTACGCACCAACAAACATTGTCTGAAATTCCATCACAAAAACTCAAGCTCCGCTAAGCAGCATTACTATTGCTGAGCATGGAATGCAAGCCAGCAAAACCGTCATAGCTTGCTTTAACCGGAAACCAGAAAATATTTTCTTAGTAATAACTACTCACCTTAAATGATAATGTTTTTTGCCATCCATGGAGGCAAAGGTAAAATAAGAGTGACTAAAAATAGCATTTTATGGTAAATACGGAGGTTTACAAAGCATCTTTTCCCTTAGAAATCGAACAACTATTCTTAGCATGTTGAAAATTCTCGAACATATACTTATAGTTACAACAAACGCTAAAAGTAGGTAATCGAAATTGCTACTACTTTCGCATAACACTTCAGAGATTTCACAAACTCATCATAAATGTTCATTGTCCTGAGCCCAAAATGCATTCGCCAGACACATAAGAAATCAACCAAATACATGTTTCAATCAAATCGATATTACAAGGGAATACAAACGCAAAAAAACTTTTTTCGTAAGAAGGAAAAGTATTCTGCTTCTAATTCTGGATGCATCATTTGTGCGCATTATTTTTCTTTACCAGGACGCGTGAAGTTGCAGTTAGTGTGGGAGTAACAAAACACATTGGCCACAAAACCCATCAACAATCATCTTACACACAAGCAGATGCTCGTTCAATTTCACGATTTCTGCAAAAACACAGGGTTTGACGTAATCAAAAGGGTTGTTTGAAAATGTACTTGAAAATCATTTCACAAATGTTCCAAATCTGAATGAGAAAAATATCAGGCTTTGTTGAAATCGAAATGAAATGATATCGACTTCCTAGAAAAGGATGACACACTGTAGTAGCAAGTTCTCCATACTTCAATGAAGCTTTACAAAACCTTAACCTCATTCCAAAATGGCTTTGTCCCGTAAATAAGTTGTCATATCATTATTCTTCATCAAATGTCTTATGCAAAGTGTATAACGAGACGTTTGCTGATGGTTCTCAAATCAAAAAATGGAGAACTCGTCTCATCATAAAAGTTGATACAATGAAAACTGGGATTTCTAAGAATTGATAAGGCAAAAAATTTCTGACACAAGCCATATGATAACATCAATGGGTCGAGGTTATATCAATAAGAGTTTTATTTTCACAATTTCACTTCAAGTTTCCTTTTGAAATAAATCCTCATATTGCAGAGAGCCAACATGTATTTGTATAGTTGGGTTTTATTGTCACATTTTCATATATAGAGAATTCTGTCAAAGTAATCAGTTACAATTTCGATGACAGTAAATTGCATAAAAGCTCAGCATGGCGTATCGACATAATAATGTTTGAAAAGTTATAATGAAAATGTTGAAGGTTTCTCTTCAATTCGTTTAGACATCAGACAATTGATTTTTAGTACTCGCCTAGAAACACTTTACTTAATTTATCAAAAGTTTTAAGTTTTCGGAGAGAATTCAGAAGCTTTATCATTTCTCAAATTGAGGCAAACGTCATATATGATTTCGTTGTTTCAAAAGTTGTCTGTCACGTATCCTCTGTCATTATAAACACGTGTCGCTGATTAATATTAGACCTTCAACGATAGTCGTCCGCTATAGGTCATCTTTCTTGAGAATCTTCACAATCCAATTGATACGTGTTCAGAGAAAGTAGA
This sequence comes from Willowsia nigromaculata, assembly GCA_034700605.1. Taxonomy (NCBI): domain Eukaryota; kingdom Metazoa; phylum Arthropoda; class Collembola; order Entomobryomorpha; family Entomobryidae; genus Willowsia; species Willowsia nigromaculata. The sequence continues at coordinate 11,503 of JAQIXX010002008.1, read as the reverse complement.
GCACTGACAGTACTCATTTTATTAAAGTTTGATTTAATATTGCAAGGAGACAACATAATATCGTGTTCCAATAGAGAGCACTGATAAAAAGCCTAAATTGAGGTTGACAATTCACATCTCTTGAGTTGCTCTGGGAGTTTTCTTTGATCAAGGGAGACCTCCAGACTCAAAGTGCGGCTCAAAAACCTTGCTGATGATTCCTTTGTTCTTTCGTTAAACAATCTTTTGAGTAACTAGAGCAGTGTAAACTGTAAAATACAACAACTGATAATGTGTAATATTGACGCCACTAAAAAAATTAAAAAGTTTTGGTTTCAACTGCATAGGACTTAAAAAGGCGTTATACTATTAAAACCTTTGTGACATTTTAAAAACTTCTGAATAAAAAATTATGATAAAAATGCGTTCGAATGATACCTTACATGCTCTATGTTAAAAAAACATAAATTGGCCCTTGTAACGGTTTCTAAGGTTGTCGTTTATGAGAAATCTTGTTGACAGAAAGAGTACAGACACACACAGACAGACAGACAGACAGGATATCCCAAACACTAGCTACAACTGGCATGCAACTTGTGAGATGCATTGCATTTATTATCGACAGTTAGTAAATAGGAATGATGTGAACAAGTGATATGTAATGCTATCAAAGTAAATATATGTTGCACTTCGTTCTGCTCCCATTACAATTAAAGTAAACAGTGTTTATATGTAAATATACCCGTACAATGGATTTCTACATAGAAACAACTCAATTTGCTTTTAAATGCGTTTTAATCCATGTAAACAGACTTGGCTCAGATATCATAACACTGCGTTGGTTTAGCCTTGAATTCGTTTGTTTGAAGCTTGATGAAAACTGAATTCATACAGGATGCTTTGGTATGGTGCTATGATCTTCCGCTACGGCAAACTGACGTGCTATTAATCAATGCATGCATATCTAATAAAATCTACTCCCATCGCAGATCTTAATGACGAGATAAATTTTTTACAAGATCACTATAAAGGATGACATAAATCCAAGCACATAATACCACAATAAACATTATTTCAATTGCAACAATTATATCATAACCAGGAAATTATATACAGATTATTTATTTCAACAGATTGAAAGTCTACAATCATAAACTCATATGTAACACGTTTTTTTACAATAATTTTTCCAGATTTGGAGTATGACACTGATCTCCAATGGATGGGGATGCTCTGAGTTCCACCATTCTTATAGCTTGCGAATTATCAGTATTTGGAATCCGATTAATTTCAATTCTTCTAGCATTTACCCGCTGTATGGATCTCTGAATAGCAGCTATAACTTCCTTGTTGACAAAGCAGTACACAATGGCGACAAATATACCCTGTTTTTGGATCAAACAATAACAACAGAATCATAAAAATGAACCATTCTACAGCTTATTAAAATTGCATTAGTAGAGTGGTTCCCTATAAATACGTGCCTGTGTCGATCCAAAAAACGTGTTTAGCGTCACAAAGTATTTATGATATTCACCACCCGGGTTATAGAGAAGCATCAAGTTGTTGATTCCCAAAACAGGAAACAGAATAGCCGTCGCTTTTGCAGCAGCTCTAGAAAAGTTGAAAAATACATTGACCGGATAGAGATAACAATTCCAGTGAAAAGACTTTTAGAAGTGAAAGCTTGCGTCAGCATACTTTAGCTGGGAAGAATCAGGCCGGGAATTTGAGTTGCGAACTTTTCTCAAGAGAATTCTCAAGATGTTAAAGAGAAACAACCCATTGATCTAGTAAACATTAAAGAGAATATGATTCAAACCCGTGTTTTATGACGCTTATGAAAATTATTGCGTATCTTGAATTCTTACAACTAGTTCAGCCATTATTGGTCCTAATAAGATCCACATTTCACTCATTTTAGAATATCCTTCCCAGCATTTTTTCTGCTTCTTTAGTGACATGGTAATCACATATACACAAACAAAAGCTGCAGGTCCCACTGAAAATTTAGTTTTAAAAGTGCAATAATGTGGAAATACATGTGTCTATTTTAACGAGTGAAATGCTAACGTATTAAGTTACCCCATCCGATAATATAGTAAAGTCTAAGATGCTTTTGGTTATTCACTCCAGCTACAGGTGTCATTAATGTAACATTCAGATAAATTCCCTGGATGAACATCCACGTTATCGAGGCAAAAGTTGTGTACAGAAAGAGGACCAATACTGCTTCACAGACAATTTCCTGGAATTTGGAAATAGAAAAGTATGATACACAAATTGTACACAACTAAGAGGATCCTTGGGAATCGTGTTTGGCATACCACATCTCGGTAGCTGCTCCTGTGACCGAATACAAAAGGCTCGGATATGAAAAACATGAGGATGAAACGGAGGACGAGAGAAAGCATCAGGTGGGTTTGGACAGTCACGCGGTCGCAGCGAAGACATCTAAAAATGAGGAAATCTTTTGGAGATATTTAATCATGACTTTTTTTGCTACCTTTCTGCTATCTGTCTACATGTGCAATTTCATGTGATTAGTTTACAACAAAGTAGGTGCAACTTGCTCAATATTGGTATGTATATGAATCCCTGGGGTGAATAAACCGAGCAATATTTGAACTAAGAGAAATATTATTCATATGTCTCTGGAAGATCTTAAGGAATTTGCTTTAGCCTCTACTTAAATGTGTTTAATGAAATTCAAATTGCGCAATTATGAGATTAGAGCGGTTTTACTTGGTTTTGTTGGATCTAAGCTTGCTTCATGCTCATTACAATCCGTTCAATTATTATGAATTAGAGATGTTATAATACACTTGATTAAATTGGTCTTACACAGATCTTGTATGTCCAATTATAAGACTACATTAACCAATTTATCACTAACTGTTACAACAGCCAATTATTAGAATACTCGAATAATATAAAACACCTTATTAAATTTGCAAAAGTTGCTACTTTGGAGTATTGTTGCAAAAGTGGATGTATTATTTTTATACCTAAGCATTTTTAAAGTCTGGATGTATCTAATTAGCAGAATTCATTTTAAATACCATATAGAACCTTTCAAACTTTTCCAACTACTTCCAGCTCTACACGGCTGAGTTTATCAATTACACAAAAACAAAAGAAGCCAATTTGCGAATGGCATTATATTTTCAGGGAAAATTCAATTTTAATACCATACAAATGTTGCATAAATGTTATCAAAACCATAACCAATTTCATTCATAGCAGCACATCATAAAACCCACGCACGAGCAAGCAAAACTCCGAAATGTCATCATGAAAGCTCAAGCCTCACTAAACAGTAATAACATTGCTAAACATGAATTCTAAGCCTACTCTTTCCACAAAACTGCCTTAGTCTAGATTTTACCGGAAAACCAAATGTTTTTCTACACGTTTTTTCTTAGACAATAACAATAACTTACCTGTAATGATAAAAGATTGTGAGTGATCCCGCGAGACAAAGGAGAGACAATAATGACCCAAAAAACAGCATATGGTGGATTACAGGTTCTAATTGTTCATCTTCCTCCTTAGAATTTACACAAAAACGTTATATAACCAATATAGTATCCATAAAACCTTACTAATTATATGTATTCCAGTTTTTTATTTGTAATTACAATTTCTTTTAGATACGACTTCAGTGACTTCACACATTCCGCATAAAGAGGCTCATAGTCCTGAGCCCAAGTTGCGTTTGCAAGACACACGCGAGTTACTTTCCCTTCAGTTCATAAAAACCATAAGTAAATTGGATGAATTCTGTCCCTTTTATTTGTACAAGATCAAACAGAAAGAGACAAACAGATAGAAGAAAGCATGCCCTTAGGAAAAATGTTCTTTACCTTTAAATCTAGATGCATCATCTGCGTAAACGTTCTCCAGAACTTCTGAACACTGCCGGGTTACCACAGTTCCAGCAGGAGTAGGTGGCCAGCAATATACATTGTCCCAGATTCCATCACAAAATGATTCTACATGTAAACAAATTATGTACTCGGTTGATTTCACAATTTCTGAGAACTAGAAGGATTCCTTTTACAAATATTGAATACCTTCTGATATATTGTTGTAGCTTTTGTTATTCCATGTTTTCAGAAGGCATTCAACTCCAGACTTTGAATCCATCTGAGAGAGCTGATATTTTTGCCATTTTGTTAATGAGGTTTTGAGTGATGCGTACTGCAAACTTTTGTTGTTTTGGGCTTCGTTCATACTTACGCCTAAAGTAGCAATGGGGTTATTTACGTATCGAAATATTAATTATGGAATGCCTACGTAGAACTAAATTTTCTATTCATAATTAATCTATAATTGTTATAATATTTTACAGATTGGGCAATGGGTTTTCAAATGATCGATCTCTTCAAATGAAGAGGCTTTTACTAACTGGAAAACTGAAATTTGGCCCCAAAATTTAGACAAGATGTACAAAATCTTTTTAGAGAAATTTGAAAAGCAGCCTTTGGGAATTTAGCACCTTGCTTATCTAATTTGTGGGTAGCTAACAGGCAGACTTGATTAAAAACTTTTCAGAACACAGGGTTTCGTGAATTGTTCTGTAGACACTGGGAAGTACAATTTAAATTGGTAGTATGTGTTGCTATGTAACATAAATATTTGTTTTTAAGCTCGTCCCAATGGACTGAGTGGGCAAGTCAAAATTATTTCTACACCGACCAAACTTGAGAGAATTTGCATAATATTTTTATATAATCAACTAAGCAAATGTTTATTTTCAATTCGTTTGCTTCCGCATCAAACTATGCCTTCACAAAAACACAAATTCGCTTATTTTTCCGTGTTGAACTTAATTAAATACGAACAACATTGTAGAACTACCTACTTACTGCATACTTTCTCCATACTGTACTCTTTATGTTAAGTAAATCACGAATATTTTATTTTACGGAAGATTTATGTTTTGAAAGCATTGTATATCAGAAATTTCAATATACGTCAAAATTTTATATTAGCTTAAATACGGATACCCTTAATAGTCTTAATGTGATTCCACGGTAAAAACACAACTGATTTAAGATATTTTAGAATTACGTAGTTTACTGAAAAATTAACTTAGAAAGATGAGATAAGACTATGCATTCCACTATGTTGAACTACTAAACTGCAATGGAACGGGGCAATTCAAGAATACCAGTGTGCAAAAATAAGAGACAGGTGGATGAGAATTTTAGACCTGCTTTACAGTGAAAGCAGTTTGAGACTGGGGTCGACTCACGTTCATGGACCTGGTTTTCTCCAGAAGTTCCATCACAGAAATCCGTAGTCAAGCAAGTCGTACATAGCTTTGTGATATTATGTTAGGAAGTGAAAGAAGAACTGTGGTATACTTCGTAAACAAAATTCCGCTCTCTTACAGCTTTGTTCTCACCAATACGAGCGTCGCTGCTCGATTTTAAACTATTGTTACATTTTTCATTTATTTATTATTACAATTTATTTTCACAGTAAAATTCCAAGAGAATGAATTCGACATGTGATTTCTCATATTCAATATGCAGTGGCTTCACTAATTTCTACTAATACCTCGTAAAATGTGAATAAATAGGAATAAATTGGTGTTTTGCGTAACATTTAGCAAATAGGGGTGCATTTTTACCTGAAGCGTTTTTGTCGTTGTGTGCAGATGGCACACTGGAATACTACGTAAAATGGTAATACCAAATACATTCTATGAACCATAGTTGTATCAATACTGTTCCAATAATCAACATTTGTTCACGATTGTTTTCAAGGATACATTAAGAAATGCATTACCAGTTAACCCACGTTGTGCTTAAAGCAATTATAAGAAATATTAGAGCATGCAGCAGTTTTCTTGTACTTTTCCGTTGTTTTTCTGTGCAAATTGTTCCTTTAGAAGTGGTTTTTACGTATTGCGCAAGCCATTGACATAGAAAAGTCAAAACTATGTGCAAATTCAATATATCCGTCCTCTAAATCTTTCTTTGAAGGGTTTGTTAAGAAATTGCAGATTATGTATGATACAAAGTTGTATAAAAGTTGGAAAATAAGCAGCGAACATTTACTAAACTAAATGATTTCGTAACTTCATTGACGCATCAAAGTAAATGTTATTTTCTCGGACTACCACAACAAAAAATCTGATTTAGCAGGATTTATACAAAGCTTCACGTGAAGGGCAGACAAAAGCAGAGTGACATGACAAACTCTCGAATAAACTAGTAATAATAATTTTGTTTAGCCAATAGCCGGATTGGCTTTCATATTAAACTAGTTACAACCAAACTAAAACTCAAACAATTCTTACTTTTTGAGCGCTTATGCTGATCTAGCTATACTTAATTTGGCAACTGTGCAAAAGCAGTTGAAACAGGCTTTCACCTACAGAAACACCGCACCTCATTGGAACTTGTGAAGTACTCTTGAAGATTAACTTAGCAAATAGTGAAAGTCATAGAATTTATGAAGGAAAGGTAAAGCGCAAGTAGTTTTTTTTTTCAAAATTGCTTTGCTGACTGATTTTCAAAACTTTTTTTGACACATTTGGTATAATAGATTATGACAGTTTAGTTTTTATTACATTGGCTTCTCAAACGAAGGGTTATTCGTTAAATATTGTTATGAATGAATGAAATGAATATATCTCTGCATTTTTTCTTTGTCAGCTTGCAGTTTATTGACTATTAGTTAGGTTGAAGACTGCTACTGCTGTTTACATTTATTATGATAAGCGCACATTTACTCCAATAATTATTTTTTCTATATTATTTTATGCATATGTGAAACTGACGGTTTATGAAAGGCCTTGGAAAGCGAAGCTGACTTCAAGACTTTTTGCTCGTTTTGGGGAGTTTAAAGTGTACGCCAACTACAAATAAGCTACCTAATTGAAATAACAAGTGCTAAAAGAAATAAAGTTTGGTTTATGCACATGACAACAGATGAGATGGATGATGTCGGCTGGTAACAAACTTTATGCTTTCAACCTACTTCATATTGATGACTTCCAATTTATGAAAGATGGGTTTATGCCTTAAAATGAATAGTACATAATCAACAAAATATCTTCAAGGTCACAGTCTTGCTAAAAATTTACATTTGGGTGTTTGTGACAAGTGATGTATGAGAAAGAAAATTTGTCAACAGTGAAAGCAACTTCTCAAACAAGTAACATCGAATAACCACTTTAGACAGTTTATTTATTTGAACATTTTGGATCTAAAGTTTATTACAAGTGTGTTTCATAAATTTTGTTTTCAATAAGCCAATTAAAACTACATAAGCTCACACCTTCTACTTTTAGTAATTTCCAAAACTTTTACATCTCTGCGGATTGAGTTGTTGCCCAAGTCCTTACTTTCAGAGGATTCAGTAGTACGACTACTGTGTAAACAATATTATGAGTTTCTGGTTTTTCTCTGTGCATGTAGTCGAGCAGATCCATTTCTATATGTATTTCAAAATATAAGATATAATTAGCAATTTCCAAATCGAGTAAGTAAAAGTTAAATTTTGACATTACGTCAATATTACTTACGAACTGCGTCCCCCGCGCGTTTGCTGATAGTTTTGGCTGGTTTGCATGATTCAACACCAAGAGCAGCGAATAGTTTGCGCAAGGATGACAAATCGTCGTCACTCTCGAAGTAAAAGTTTTGGAACCATAAAACTATAAAATTAAAAATGTAATTAAATACATATACATTTTCAATACATGCTATAGAAAATATTATATACAGAAAACTTACGTTTAAACCTGTCCAGATCTCTCACGGAACACTCAAAATACAGAGTTTCCCTGGTCGATTCAATAAATGGTACATGTATGACCACAAGTATTAGGAGCTTTAAAGCGACATTGATTGGGTTCATTGTGATTTTTCTTAAATTTTCTCAATACTTGTTTAAGACAATGCGTAAATAAATCTTTGAAAGATAACATGTCATCAAGGTTGGGTGGTCTTTGAAGTAATGAAATTTGTCAGAGCCAGTGAATCGGTTTATATAGAAAGATGCACTTATTTGCTCCAGTTGATTTAATGTAGTTCGCATAAGAAATGCTATTTTTAAGCAAAGATCGTTATTTCTACAGCTTAGATTTAAGCCAGAAACGTGTAATGAAATGTATGTGGTGTGTTCTCATATAATTATTCTTTCGGATTGTGAGATAAGTTCTCCGTGACCGTATACGATATTGGGAAGTCCTACACAAAGTAACTTGAAACCATAAAAAGGGCGTTAGTGACCCTAACGTTCTAGAAGTTTACGTATGACAAAGACACAAAATGTTGACGTAAATGGTTTGATTTGAGTCACAATACAAACATTTTTAAGCAATGAGTATCTGTAGTCTCTTGCCCATTTTCTAAATTGCAGAAATTTTTTGTCAGACAATCAGCATTAGTACGGATAATGACCATACGTACGCCCATTAGTTTGTCGACAGTTTACGCTGTAAAAGCTTCAATGTGATGGATTATGAATGCATGTAAACTTATATGATCTATGATATTAGTTTCCTGTTATTATTGAACGCTTTTTAGATTGCGTTCTTAAGATATTTGAGAAATATTTGTATATTGTATGCATGTATGCCGTAAATCTTCTTAAAAACACCCTTTTGCAAATATATCTTCCCAGATGGACGCCACGGTGTCAATGGCCAAAAATTTTGCCCCCATCTTTCTCCACTCGAGAATTTACGGTATACATTGCTTTAAAAATAATGAAATGTCAACCCTCAGTTACTTGGGCTTTGTATAATCTCGTGTACTGCTCATATCTATCTAAATTCACGCTATTACGACCAAACAATTGAGGGCCAGGGAAGTGACGGCTATTATGAGTCCATCACTTAATAAAGGAGTTCTGTGTGATTAGAGGTAGCGCAAAATAAATTTCTTTGTATCGCCCACTATAACTAAGACTACGTGGCAAAGGTAGAATTTGTTTTCTATTTGTACGTATACGAATATTGGAAGAGTAGTGAGTACAAGACAATCTCAGTAGTAACCTGAATAGGAGAGAAAGTTGTCTTAAAATTGCAAACTTTAGTAAAAATCGTGATATCTTTACTAAAATTATTTTCGGACGTTTCCTTTAGTGATCCAATCCGTTTTGACATTTCTGCGGTATCCTACTCATTCCTTACACACGTATGGATATGATGCATTTCAACCGTGAAAATAATTATTGGCACCAACGTGCCAATCCCAAGCGGATGGATGTAACCTAACCCCTTTTGCGTCAATCGTTTTCCAACTTTTGTTTTTGACACTTTATTAATAGAACAAAATGTGCATAAACTACTCACAAGCTTGTCAGAAGCTTTAAAAGTAAAATACAGCTGTTAGGTACGGAAAACTACTCATGCTCAAAAGTAAAGGAAATAATAATCATGACTTAGTTTTGTAACTGCATGCCCAGATATTATCACCTGTTAAAGGTCAAGTAATCATGTATCTTATGTGATCTGAAATACGTTATGAAAGCCAAACTTGAAAGGATCAGGTGTACCACTTGGTAAAAATTGGCATTGATTGCATGCTTCCGCGTCATTTGTTCGCAGGCTTTAATGTGTAGGATGTACAAAAATATGTTTTTGTATCTACATTTTACTTACAGCTAGAAATAACCTAAGTACATAGAAGATATTTAAAATAGTGAGCAATTTACATTATGCTTATTTTTAATAACGAATTTATATACACTTATAATTAAAGTTTGTACTATTCCATCTTGTTTTTTGTCTGAGTGCTCCTCTGCGTCTTTTTGAACGAATCATACAAAAGTTTCCCGAACAATATGGAAAATGATATGTATGTTATGCTGAACGCTATTATGCTGACCTCATGTCTTTCACAGTTATATCCAATTTCTACATGAAGAAAAACAAACACATTAGCATGTGACGAACAAAAGAAAAAGTGAAAATTTTAGTGACTTTTTAAAACTTACTTTTTAAATACATGGATGTCAAGTTGACAGTTACTCCGATCAACATTTGCGTAAATTGCAAAGCTGTAATCATTCTTGCAACCCAAAGAGGAACTCGACCACCGATGCTCTGTAGTAATTATGAAAATATCATCTCGTTAAAAACTTTAATCAGCAATGATCAAATATTTCAGGTATGAAACGATTTTCTACCTTCACTGCAAAATATGAGTACATGAAAATATGCACAAAAAAGTTTAGCCCAGCATACCACCGCAAAATAGGCTCAGAGAATCGACCTGAAAATTTTTTAGTGAAGAATATATGTATAACAGGAGATTACAAAGGAAAAAAGTAGATTTGGAGTCCTTCTTACCCACAGAACATGTAACAATGAGTGTGACCAAGTGATGATACCAGTGTAAAAATACTAATGGCCTTTTCCTCAGCAACAACAGGACGGTATCCCCCAACTCCCAAATTTTGGATGCCATGAACAAAAGTCCCCATATCACATTAGGAATATTTATTCCTCTCCTGAAAATTTGTAACTAAATTAACTTTAATGAACACAAATCTAAAATTTTCAATTAAAAATAGTCTAAAGCTTACTTTACACAGATACTATTGTAAAATCCGTCCTCTTTCACGAGCAAATATAGCAGAGGTGGAATTGCACGTACAAAACCAGCGAGAGAAAATATAGCCAAACTCACATTCCACACAAACAGGAAGTATCTTAAGTCGTAGGGTTCCCTGTTTTTCATAAACCTTTGCAAAATATGTATGGCGACCACGTATATACCACCAATATAGAAGCAATAATGCCAATAAGTATCGATAAAATATTTCCAATAATTGAAATCTATTATTTCGAACTCAAAATGCTCTACAGTTGGTGGGTTATCAATTTCCCAGCCATTGAGCATATCAATAGTAACGTTATAAATTTTACAGAGTTCTTCAACGGTCGGCATTGTGGAAATTTATTTCTTTAAAACTATCGTAGCACCTGGAACGTTAAACGACTAAAATAATACTAACAAGTTTCATATAGCTATTTTGATTTCAGCCATACCAAGCGTGCAGACCACAGTATATTGTCACGGATAGTAATTTCATTGGTTTCTATCAAGAAATCTAAAAGTGAGCTGAATTCAATGAATGTGAAGTAGATTTCAAGTGTGTAAATTTATCATCATGTGTATTTATTCTAACACGTGAGTTTTACGCTAAATGATTACCCGCTTATCAAGATGAGCACGAAGCATTTTTATTTCAGTAGGGACAAGTGACAATCGTCTCTTCATATGAGCGATCTCTAGCTTTTTGAAAGGAAGAAAAACGAGACTTTTTATCACTTCTATTATATAATGTTGGTTTACAAATTCATAGAATCGTAACGTCTTGTCCTTGACATTACTAGGTCATAATCCCTGGGTAGGCTTGATAATAAAAGGGAAAAACGTTTTCATCACCCTTATTTGGCGGAGTTTGCACCCTTTCGTACCGTTTTTACCTCCTTATTCTGAAAAATCGAAATTGGGAGGAAAACCCGCCAAATAAGGGTGATAAAGTCGCT
>JAQIXX010002007.1:0-27892 GCA_034700605.1 Willowsia nigromaculata | reverse complement strand
ACTCTCTATCATGATAAAATCGTTGGATTTGCATATTATATCTCTAATCAAATTATGAGATCATGGGGAAAATACACGATTCATTATTCATTCATTATTTAAGTATTTTAATCAGTTACTGGTAAGTGATAAGCTGCACGAATCCTGACTCCACTATGAAGTTACTAGATTTTTAACGAATTGAGAATATAATTGAGATGTGAAGCGATGAAATGAGGATGAAGAGAAATTGTCTTTGTTCCTCTCTCTAGCCCTCCTCGTGAAGGTAACATGACGTCATTGTTCAAGCCCGGTAAATGCACCTTACAAAGTCAAAAACACATGCTTTGGTTGCTGGCCAGGTAGAGTCGCTCGACTGCTTCTGGCTTGCCTGTTTCTGAGTTTCTCTTTTAATTTGCATTTGAATATTTAATTGACGAGCAGTTATTCGTAAGCGTATTTTGTGCAGGTGCTTCTCGTCATATGCACGGGTCCTTAGCACAATTTAACCTCACGTGTTTACCTACGAGGATTCTCAATCAGTTTGCAACTTGACTTGTGTTCTTTTGTTTCAGTGGTCAAGGTCAAAGTTTCAAGTGGAAATTTGGAAGGATTTAAGTCACAAATCGTTTTAAATTTGTTGGTCCTTCAATCCTGTAGTTCATTGCATGATTTGCTCGAACAAAACATTTACCTTCTTCTTCCGACATCACAATTTATCGAGGCAAAAGAAAAGTTCAAGTAACGTTGCTCATCCTCCTGCGACTACAAGTACTGCTGAGACAGAGTCAAAAAACGCCATTGCAAATAGCGAACTAACGGAGACTAAGTTAGGCGTCAAAACCATGAAGTACGTTTTGGTCACTGGAGGTGTGATCAGTGGAATCGGGAAGGGCGTTATTGCGTCTTCCATTGGGACAATTTTGAAATGCTGTGGACTTCGGGTGACTGCTATTAAAATCGACCCGTATATTAACATTGACGCGGGGACGTTTTCTCCTTATGAACATGGTAAGAAGCAGTTTCTTCTCTTTAATGCAATATTAAAAATTATTTTCATCGATCATTTCATGAAGTGTGTTTTATTTAATTTTTCATTAAAAATTAACGTTCACAGGAGAGGTGTATGTACTAGATGATGGAGGTGAAGTTGACTTGGATTTGGGAAATTATGAACGATTTTTAGATGTAACTTTACACTCAGATAATAACATTACCACCGGGAAAATATATCAATCAGTAATCAATCGGGAAAGGAAAGGCGACTATTTAGGGAAAACAGTACAAGGTAAAATGCAACATGTTTTCTAAAGTTTTTGCGGCATGATTTTCGAGTAGCAATATTTAAACTAAACTTCACCTTTCGTTCTTATTTTAGTGGTACCCCATATCACTGACACCATTCAGGAATGGGTACAAACGGAATCTCGAAAACCCGTAACATTAGACAATTTAGAACCAGAGGTATGCCGAGATTTTTAAACTAATTATTGTTTGAAACTGGGGTCGAACTATAATTGCCTTAAAACATTTTGTTGTAATAATTATTTCGGTACAGGTATGCATAATTGAAATGGGAGGAACAATTGGTGACATTGAAGGCATGCCTTTCGTCGAGGCATTCCGTCAATTCCAGTTTCGTGTGGGAAGAGAAAATTTCTTTTGCGTGCATGTTTCTTTAGTACCTCAGGTAAATTGTTGAATTGGGAGGAGATGACAGTTATTTCACTTTTATAAAAGTAGCATTTCAACTCGACTTTGAATCTTTCCAGCCGAAATCAACCGGGGAGCAAAAGTCAAAACCAACTCAAGCGTCTGTTCGAGAGTTACGAGGGTTAGGGCTAAGTCCAGATTTAATCGTTTGCAGATCTGAAAATCCAATAAGCGAATCCGTGAAGGATAAAATTTCAAATTTTTGTCATGTTGCACCTCATCAGGTAAAATTTCAGTTTCAAAAGGAAATAATGATGGATGCATTCCGCCATTATAAATTTTATCTGATTTCTCTATTCTTTTAAATCAATTGCAGGTAATCTCCATTCATGATTGTAGCTCTATTTACCGTGTACCTTTACTACTCAAGCAGCAAAATGTTATCGACATTTTTCGGGAGAGGCTTCAACTACCCATTCCAAATCCTGTGGACAGAGATATAATGGGTAAATGGAAAGGGTTGGCTGAAAGGTAAATGCGTAGCATTTAGGATAGTACTTTCTGTATTTCTTCCTCGCAAGGTTTTCTAATGAACGGTTTTCCAGGCATGAACGACTTACAGAAGAAACGACAATTGCGTTGGTCGGCAAGTATACTCAGCTGGAAGATGCATACGCATCAGTCACAAAAGCCCTTGGACATGCTGCATTAGCAACTGGTCGGAAATTGCTGCTTAAGTACATCGATGCTGAAGAACTGGAAGAGGAAACTCTTGGCAGTAATCCAGTAAAGTATCATGAAGCATGGAAGATTCTCTGTGGAGCTGAGTACGTAAACTAATCGTAAACAGTAATGTAAATTGAATCCTGCCCCTATGTTCAGAGAATTTACTTAACGATATTTAATTTTCAGTGGTGTTCTTGTTCCGGGTGGATTTGGAAAGAGAGGCATGGAGGGGAAAGTTTTGGCAGCTAATTGGTGTCGGCTCAATGATAAACCTTATCTCGGAATTTGCCTTGGATTTCAAGCTGCTGTAATCGAGTATGCAAGGTAAATGCAAAATTTAGTTAATGATTTAAATAGATTTGTTGTTTTCTTCCTTATCATCCTTTTATTGAAAATGTTCATCCTAAAGTTATAAACCCCTTTTGCGTTGCATTGTAAAGACAGAAGAAACATCAAAGTTGACACATTTCATATATTCAATTAGCCGTTAAGATTAACTACTCCAACAAGATCAGGAAGCATCCATCCTCCAGTCACTTTCCTTAAAAGGTCCCATCCTCTTTGTGGATGCCATCCACCAACTGGTTTCTGAGCCCACCCACCACCTTTCTTTAGCCATACTTGTGAACCTCGTGGTGGGATTGGTTTCAATTTGAGAAAATGAGGCTTTGGCCAACCCCAGCCACTCTCTCCACCACATCCTCTTCCTTTCTTTCCCTTTCCTCCCTTGCCACCCCTTCCCTTTCGTTTCTTACATTTCTTTTTGCCTTTTCCGCCTTTCTTTCCACCTTTTCCTCCTTTCTTCTTCCCTTTGCCCCCTTTGCCCTTCCCCTTCTTACCTCCACTTTCGACTTTTTCCATTTTTCCCCAACCGAAAGGAAAGCCCCAGTGATGAGGAATATCGGGTTTTGGAATCCAGGGAGCCTGCAAAATTCATTGTTTGAAGGGATTAGTTTGATTTTTTATTTTAAAAATTGCATGTACTTTGTAGAAAAGCTAAGTGAAAGAACAACTTACTCCAGTTTTTCCAGTCCAACCTTTCCCTTCTACCCATTTTTGATCCCCAGTGTCCAAGTTTGTTCCCGAAATCCAACCTTTTGGCCAATTACCCCAACCTCCGTTCCCAATTCTCTCCCATCCACCCCAGCCATGACCCCAACCATGTTTCTTTCCTCCGCCCCCTTTCTTTCCTTTTTTGCCTTTCTTACCCTTTCCTTTCCCCTCTCCTTTTCCTCCCCCTTTCCTTCCTTTCCCACCTTTTCGCCCTTTGCCACCACCACCATGAGGTTCTGGAGGCCATTGTGGCTTTCCTTCTTCAAAGTAAACTGGAGGTCCTTGTACCGCCCATCCATGTCCCTTGTGACTTCCAAGTACATAATCGTGTTTTCCCCAGAACGGTGCTGTCACCTTCTTCTCTTCCTTATTGTTTCCTCCTCTTTTCCCTTTCTTTTCACTGTCATACACTTGATCATCTTCGTAATCATCATAATCATCGCTGTCAACATCATCGTAATAATCATCTTCTTCAGAGTCTGAACCGTCATCTCCTTTGGCTTTTGAGTTATTATCATCGTTATTTTCTGATGAATTTTTATCCGATCCTCGTTCCTTGGAGGATTCCTTGTTTTGATTAGCACTGCTGCTACTGGTTGAGTCCAAATCAATGTGAGTGTACTCAAGAGAATAGGTCTCGTCCTGGTTGTTATTATTATTATTATTATTATTATTTCCGTTTTCATCCTTCGCAGCCACTTCGTCATCGTACGGTTCTGCGTTAGTCTCTAATTGAAGATTATTTTCATATGAGCTCCCTCCTTGTGATTCATCGTAGGACTCCTCTTGATCGTATCCATTGTCATTGTTGTTGCTCCCATCGTCGCTGTATTGATATGGCGAATGGTCAGAATAACCTGCTTGACCGGACTGTTGTCTAAAATCGTATGCAAAGTCTTCATCGTCTTCTACATACATTTCATCGAGAGGCTCGTCCCTATACCTGTTGCGTTGTCGTTGCCCGATTTGATGAGTTTCGTGGTATTCACTGGAATCCGGTGAATAAGATGGATTTTCTTGAGACCGATATCGGGATCCTTCGTTGCTTTCAAAATTGGAGTTGTTACCATCTTCTTGACTTGTAGCAGTTGAGTATACCATGTAACCTGCATTTTCTTCCTCGAGTTCTTGCGAACGTGTTTGCTGTGAAGTCGCAGAAGATGTAGCAGGAAGTTTATCTGTTCCTGAGGAGGAATCTTCCTCCAGGGTTCTTCTAGTCAGGACCCATGGCTGTGGATGGAACACATATCCTCTCGTGTCTACTTGTACGTAAAGGGAAATGGCAACTAGTAGGATGGCATGCTATAAGAAAAAATAATCAAATAGTATAGAATCTGTGTTTTAGTGTTTTATGGAAATTTTCAAATAAGCTGCATTTCTTAAAGTGCTTACCAGTATTCCATGCATGATATTGGTATTTTAAACGGGAAAAACTCCCGTTGTTACCGTTTTATGACGTTTTTCCTTACGATCTTGGCATTGGAAAAAAATCCTAACGGTAGTACACAGAGAAACAAGTAACTTGTTCACCGAACGAATGACTACTTCAATCTGACTCTCATACCCGTTTTCGTATATATCTTCGATGATAGTTTTGCATTGTTGCAGTTGTGGCAGTACTGAAACGGTTTTCTTTGACATACAGACATTTTGTGATGAACGCATTTGCTCTTGGTTTTTGTCTAGTAGTGTCGTACGTTTATGTACTAAGGCAATAATTCCTTGCACGGGATCTTTCAATATCTTCTAGCTCTCTTTAGAACCGGTTTGAAAACGCGTTTTAGGTAGGTAGAAAGGAGGAAACTCATTTTAGCTTCTGCGAGTTGATGTTTCTGTTTCAAGTGGTAGAGTTGATAAAATTCACATTATGTGCTAGTCCTGGTTATCTGGCGAAATTTGGCATCCCATGTTTTCTAGAAGTTAGGACGAGGGACAGTTTTCGATTTCGCTATTGGCTGTAGTTAATATATTTTTAATATCATACAAAGCATCATATTATCGCCATTGATGTGTAATAATATTATCATGAAAATGAAGAAAAATTGAATGAATGTAGCGTTATGTAGTCAAAGGGGTGACGGAGTGACGGCCACTGTACACCTTTTGGGTATTTTTTACTGTAAAGTATAAACATGCGTTCACGGAGGAAAAGAAAAAGATACCGATACATTTGAAGATGAAGCTTTTCCCCTTGTGTCTTCTTTTTCTTGTTCATTGACCCGATGCATGTGTTTGACTGGGAAGTTGTTGTATTGAGGATGACTTTGTTCACTTCACAAATTACCCTGTTTGTTCTCCTGTGCCGACAAGGTACGTAATAGGTACTTGTTATAAAAACTTTTGGCAGCAGAAGAACTGAGTGATGATGTTACATAAAATGAATTTTAAATACAAATTCATAGAAAGATCATGCAAGATTATATGATGTATGTGCTGGTCAAGTCATTATAGTTGATACCTCATGTCTGGCTTGTTATGATGATTATTTTCAATCGTAATTATTCATGCTTTTTTATTATTTACATCGGGATAAAAAAAGTTGCCATAAAATTAAAGAAAAAATAGTTCACGGAATAACTAAAGGTTGAGTTACCGTTAAGACATGGTTTGATGCATAATGTATGGTTATTTGAAATTCTATAGGAGTGATAGTAATTTCATAGCATTTGATTTTTAAGATGTGATGTGGTGGGGCATAGGCAAAGGGATTACATGAAATAATGTGTGGATTAGAATTAGGTATTACATTTTCATGTATGAAATTGTTGGATTTTTGCATGCGAATATCATGTCTTAATCACCGATTTATTACGTCTTCACAGGAATGCTATGGGCCTAAAGAATGCAAACTCAACGGAGATGGATAGTGATACTGAAAGTCCTGTTGTTATTGATATGCCTGAACATAATACAGGAAAAATGGGCGGAACCATGCGTCTTGGTAGACGCGCCACAGTTTTCGGATCCGAAGGAAAGTCAGTATTGAGTAAGTGATCATTAACAATTCGCAAACCATCTCTGGGATGTGATTGGAATTATCATGGCTTCAAGCGATGTAATAAAAATGATAATATGGACTTCTTTTTAAAGAGCAATTGTATGGGAACAAAGACACTGTCGAGGAGCGTCATAGACATAGGTACGAGGTCAACCCACAGTACATTAAAGACATGGAGGCTGCCGGTTTGATATTTGTTGGTATGCAAAATAAATATTTTATAAACACACATATGCTTATTACGTTAGATGAATGACTGAATAATTTATTTTTGCACTTTCTTATTACTTTAGGTAAAGATGAGACTGGTGAAAGAATGGAGGCACTGGAAATCCCAGACAAAAACTTTTACACGGCTGTCCAGTTCCATCCTGAATATTTGAGCAGACCGTTGCGACCCTCCCCACCATACGTTGGTTTACTGGCTGCTGCGTCTGGTCAGCTTCCACGATTTGTATCAGAAGCAAAGCATAGAAATGGTGCGGCTGTGCCTCACGTAGTTGGCAACAGCAGCACCGTTAAAACCACCGAGAATGATCAAGACAACAATGTTGGATTGTCTTTGGATGATCCTGAGATTCAAATGAGTTCATCCCTATATCCATAAACTGACCCTTTAATAACGGGAATATGAATCTAACTAAATAATATTTAGATGTATTCGCATAATGAAACTTACTAAATACCTTACTTAGAGACAAATTTTAACGCATGTACCTGTTAGTAATGCAAACATGACTTATGTCTTCGGTTACTTTATGTTACTTTGTCTTTCAGAAATTATGTTTAAAAACCAGAAAATGACACTTGCTCCTTGCATGCAGCAGTAAAATCTTGCTCATAGACTTAATTTGTACTTGTACCTTCCGCAAGTAGATTTATTGTTAATCTCCATAATATCTAATAATCTAATCTCAGAGATCTGTACATCAAAACATTCCCTTCATAACGAAAAGTGAAATTATTCCTTCTGATTACGTGTCAAAATCGTTAATTATTTGCAAAATCATTTTTAGTGCAACAAATTTCAGCATAATTTCTTTTAATTAATGTACTTTCTCTTCCAATCATAGAGAATAAATAATGTACAATTACGTGAACTCTACACATAATGAAAGTAAATCCAAATAACGTTGCAAAACCATATTTAAGGTGTTGAGCTATCTTATCATTCTTTGTCCTTGGTAATGTTGTGAAATAATCCAGTATTGGAAAAATATTTCGCGTTGGCTTCACTAACTTTCTTTTCTGCAGCTAAGGGGTTGACGATCTCAAGTCCCTGGAATTAATTTTGCATACAAACATATTATAACATTTGCTGATTTGTGTGAGATACATAATATTTACAAAGTTATATATGATTGATTTACCTGCAAAGGTGTAAACGCAATGCTGGACGCAGTTCCAGAAATTTGGCGCTTGACAGTTGTAGATCCGCCATACGCTTGCTGTCTTTGAATATTCTTCTGTAACGTTTTAGATATTCTGACCTTTGTCTTTTCGTCAACTTGGGCCATTCTGACTTTGCCCGCTCCAGCTTTTCCTAGCATTCCTCTGTTGTAACCTAAGTCATCTTGATAAGCATCTTCTCCAATCTACATTGAAAGACCATATTACATAACACACAGTGAGACACAAAAATACTTGAATGAAACCGTTATTTGTGAGAGTAACACTTACATCTCCAAAAGTAATACGATTTGCTTGCTTCCGAAGTTCCGTTACAGCATATCGTGCCTTCATTTTCCGAACTCTTTTACCTCCTCGGCGTTTTCTAGGCGGATCCACAGGTTTTGGGAGCGGCTTAATGGATTTTACTGGTGGAGGTTCCTAGAAATAATGAACGTTCAACGTTACAGATTGAGTTTGAAAAGAATACAAAGTATTTATGTACAAACACTCAAATCATTACCTGCAACTTCTCCATTTTCTTTTCGATCTCCTCTCTGAACATCTGGCCTATTTGTCCATTGGCAGATTCGTGGCAGGCATCCACTCTAGCGGCTAATGCACATTTCGCAGCCACGATTCGTGCAAGTTTTCGTCTCAAGTCCTAAAGTTAACCAATAGTAAAGTAATTTAAGAATTATTAAGTTCATGATTTTGTCAATTTGATATAATGAGTATTTGATAATGTGACGTACCGGTGGTGAATCTTGCACAATGTCACAATAATAAACGAAGCCTGTATGTGGAAGAGCAGTTACTTGAGAAAATCCGGTAAGAGTTTTCTTTTGCTGGCCTAAAACTTGAATATTGCAAGATGGCATTTTGCTCAATCTGGTTAATCCTCCCGCAATACCTGTGGTGAAGGAAATAAATGTACAGTTTTAAAATAAAATGCAAAGACGATCGCTGCCAACTCAATGCTTGAAGATATGCTTTTTCGTGTTTTATAATAATTACCCATTAACTTTGCAGCTGTACCAGCTCCTACAATCGCTGAAAGATTCGGGGCAATAAATGCCATTCTAGATTCCACATACTGATAAATTTTTGACTTTATATCGTTCAGTTCCAAAGCCATGTCACATCCTTCAAAAATCCGGCTGAGTTCTTCTTGTGTTAATTTTTGTCTGCAAAAAATATACAGTACCACAATTAGCACTGAACCGAAAAACCTGAACATAACATACCATAAAAATTATATCGAATTTAATGTGTCTGATTTTTGCGTACCCTTGTGTTGTTGATGCAGTTACAGATACAACCATAATTGTGGCTTGTGTCAAAAATGTTGGAAGGACTTCATTATTTTTCACCTTATCCACGTCATTCCCAAGCTCTTTTACGGTCCTCACATAATCCAATGGATTCACAACTAGGGACTCCAGCTCAGGAAATCTCTTGTTGTATTTGTCTCTGGTGAACTTGTGAATCGTGCTGATTTCATTGTCAATTTCCACCGCCAACGTATTCGCCTCAACAATCAGTTTGTACTCTGGGTCTGATTCTACAGGTCCAACAATATCTTCTGCCGTCCTCGCTTTATGAATATTCTCGTCAATCTGATTTAAAACTCGATTCAACTGTTCCGAATCACGTAGCTTGCATATGTGCCTCACAGTTGTTGCTTTTAATTCCGAAACTGCAATAGATCAAACACAAAAAGAGCAAATGATTAAGGTTGATAGCTACTAATTTCATCCATTTATTTCAGAAAACTCAAGCATATTTGGATCATAATTTTACCATTGGGTCCTTCATCCACCTCCATTGCTTCCTCCGTTTTCTTGACCTTTGTTTCGGCATTGTCTACTGATGAAGCAGCCTCCTCTATCCCAGCACCTCCAACAGCTTCCAATAATTCATCATCATCTTCTTCCTCCAAATCCGCGAGTAACTCCTCTGCTAACGACATTGTTCAGAGATAACTTTCCTCCCTGTGCGAAACAGAACACCATTGACCATACCAAATCAATTTAGCAATTCACTTGAGTAACTAACATCATTATCATATGCCAATTCTAATTACAATTAGTGTACTTACCTTATATTAATTTATGAAGTGAATTCAACCCTCACCGTTATCTGGCGTAAATTGTTCTGTGATGAAGCAAGTTGAAATTACTTTGAACGACAGCTATCAGGTATCGTCTGTTTAAACCGTGAGTGCAAATAAACTATCACTGAATATTTAAACTTTGTCAGGAATTGTTTTCCATGAGTGATTTGCGAATATACTGAATGATTAACTATTTTGATTTCAATGTTCAACTTTGGTCGGCTCCGGCTCCCAAGTGTAAACAGACAACAGCAGATCTTTCAGACGTTTTTGTCAACAAATCGCTTGTGCTGCTGGTATGGCATTTGATACAGTACATGCATGCATGTGTTATGTTTTTTATTGATGCTCTCGGCTCTCACGAGAAACCACAGTCTAGTGCACTCTCCTCATCTTGCCCCAAACATTCTCAATCTACTTTTCTTTCCTACTCCTCATCTCATCCTGCCTTTTGACTTGCCCATCTCTTTTTTTAGAATCCTTAAGAAAATGCATCGTAAAAATTTTATGCACAAAAAAGATTCTTAAATATGCACATAATTATGAAATATGGATAAACATATTTAATAAGTTTTGTTTTACTTCAGTTCACCTTAATTAACATCACATAATCACATCCAACACAGGAATTACAAACGGAAAATGCATAACTATTTATATGCACGTAAATTACTACGAAGTTGGAAACATCAAGGAATGACATGAAACATAGTTTGAAAATGAAATCTATAACATTGGAAAAATTAATCTTTCTTGGTAATTAAAGAGCATAACTGGAAATAGTAGTCAGAACAAGTAATAGGTGGAGGTTGATTGCGATTGAGATGTCTATCACTCATCCTTTTTCGCAAATTCTTTCCAGTTGTTGAGGCGGACATTATTCGTAGCAATGTGCTGTTCGATTTCTTCTGATGAGGTTTGAATGCTGCTACTCCCCGCATCTTCATCATCGTCCTCGGAATTCGTGGCTGAATTCTGACTTGGGTTAATGTTTTGATTGGTACTATCCAAGATCCTAATAGGATATAAGCAATAATGATAAGATGATCAAACGGTCAAGAATGGAACAATGATAAAAGAGTTGATATGCAAGTTTTAATTACGGGGGTCCACAAATTGATGAGTTTTCCCATCTAATTGAAAGCACTTTTGGAACCTTTGCATTCAGTCCATAAAGGACCCTGAACTGAAAGATTACCTGGTCACCTAAATGAGTAAAAAGTTACAATCCAATTTTCCAGCTAGGGCAAATTCAAATGAAAACGTGTAAATCTAGGTTTAGCATTTCACCTTCTTGAATATTTTCTTCATTGTTCCTCTCGAAAACAGCGTAGCCCTTTCGTCCAAAACTTTGCACCTCGACGCCCCAACCCTAGTAAAAAATGTGATAGATGAATTTTAAAAAGTAAATTAATTCATGATAAACTGTAGGTGGATGGTATGCATAACATGTAGAACGAGAAACCAGAATATTAACTGTTTTATGAAATTAATACATAATTGAAAAGTAATTTGTTGCTAGATTAAATCATTTTTCTTGCTAACTTTAAAGTTTCATTTTAGGTATGTGTATACGTAAAATACGTACGTAACAACGTACAAAAAAATAACGTATGAAAAAAAAATAATTCGAGGGAGAGGAGAACCTCGAAGACCATTTTGAACATGATTTTAATTTGCATAATAACAATGTGTACTGCTATGTAGTATTAATTACCCCGATGAATGTGAACGGAGAAGTGAATTTAATGAGTGTCGTCCATCGGCCCTGGAAAGGTATAGGCGCACTAAACGTGACATTTCCCAGGTAGCTCAACAGCTCCGGTGTTTCAACCGAGACCACTTTGTCACATTTTTGCTGCGTCTTAGTGGACGGGAAGGCTGCGGATGCTCCAGTAATAATTCCTTCGTGGAAATGTAATAAAAGAAGGAGAAGCAACGAGCCGGGAGAGCTAATTGCTTTTAAGTAGACTCCTAATGTTGTTCCCCGGCCCATTTTTCTTTCTCGAAATGGAGACAACGACAACAATGTAGGTGCGCTTCTGAAGTAATGGGCAAAACGACGGCCGGGAAACGGCTCAAAAAAGGAGTAAAAGGAGAAGTGAATCAAGGAAAATTGGAGAGATGATGATGATATATATTTCTACGTTGATGAAATTTCTGGGATGTAGTCGTTTTGTTAATGTTGCTCACAACTCTGCTAGTGGAATACATAGAAAAAATGCGTCGTCCCTCTCGCCGTCGTCCTTTAAAGAAACGAGGAGAGAAAAGTTATTCATTCATGAGTCATGAGTAGTGCTTCATTAACTGGGTATCTGTAGGACAATCTTACATTATCACAAAACGTATATAATATAGTGGTAAGGACAACACATTACAAGTCTGATTTACTGAAGCATAGAATACATATTCAATATCATTAACTCACTAACGAAGGGATGAATATATTTGGAATGCGTTATTGTCTATATTTACATTTTTGAAATATTGACTAACTGACAGTGACTTATAGGGAATTTCGTTGGGCGGAAAGCTGGAGTTTTAATTTTCAAAGCTAGTGCTAAACTAGTCGTAAATTATTTTTTTCTACTGGAGATAAGCTGAAATTGTCATAATATAACTTGAAATTAACAGGTTTTCATGAGGTAGCTAACAAAATGTGACTTTTCTTGTCAGAGTCTGATTTGGATGCATAATGGCTGTAAATTAAAAGGGTGGACTTTTTTATACTTGTGCATTCTCTAGTGAAGCATCTAAAGTACCACTACACTAGCACCTTGTTAGTTCCAAATGGTTGTAGGTACATTCAATTGGCACAATGTAGCATCATCAAAACTCCATTATGGTTCGTATATATTTAGCTCCAGACTCTTCACAGTCGTTTTTGTCAAGACTCCTGCTTTATGTGCCTATTATTAGTGTTAAATTATTGACTGATAAGAAATTCATATTTAGGGTGGAACAACAGGCGAGAGTGATGAAAAATGAATATACTGACTTTTTGAAGAATCTGAAATTGAAGTTTTCATGCTTTGTGTTACACTTTTACTTAAAATCAACAGAAAACCATTTAATTTACACACAAACATTGTAATAAATTCATGTATTCTTCCATAAGTTTTAAAAGACATTTTAGATGATTTATGTGAGAACGGACAGATGCAAATGTTTTCTTGTGCTACTCACACAACTCATAACATGGACATAATTTATGGACGTATTGACTATTTCATATTTGGACTCCTATCACTTATAGACAGTAACAAAAATTTAACACAGTAATCTCGTTTCGTTAATGTCGGACACACTAATCGTAAGATAAGCAAGTAAATATACAAAAGTAACGTATAAAAGTCTTTATTTTGGATGCAGCTTTGTCATTTGCGTCGTGTTTTCAAAAAAATGATCCTGACACTTTTTATATTTTAGCATGGATTTTTGCAATTTTTTTGTTAGGTTTATGAGTATAAGCTTCAATCGAACAAATTACTTCTGAATCCTTGAATTTTAGATGGACCTACATAAAATCATAGCTTCTGTACAGATATGTGTACGCATTGAAAATGTCTTTAAAAAGTAATGAGCTTTTGGTACTGATTAGATAACACATGAATTATATGCAAACAACAAATTATTTAGGATAAATTAAATCATATTTAAGAAACGTAGCATTTTCTACATTGATTCAAAATCAATCAATGCTTCAATTATCATTCATCTTTCCCATATTATGTTCATACAAGTTAAAATTTTCTTTCATGTGGCACGTATGTATTCTCTATTTTCTCGAAACAACAATTGTGAAAATATATGATCTCAAGTTGAGTTGAGATTCTCAACTCTCAATTCAAGTCGCTTTTCGTTGACAATATACAACATGCATTAGCTTAACAGTATTGAATATCGAAAGAAATAACCGGTCACCACTTACTTGCATACTTGTCAGTTATGTCAGCTTTCTACGTTAGATCTATCTACCAAGAGCAACATACATTTTGCTGTCCTGCCTGAGTGGCGGCGTCATCCAAAAGGAAGGGAGCACTCCATCATTCCAGAAAAATGGAAATCCTCAAAACAGTCAAGCATCAGTAGACAAGCATTATAAATGTAACCATACAATAATGATAATCATCATCATCTGTCATATTATATCCAAAGCGTATTCACCACTTTGTCTTCATTTGACATAGCGTACATTCTCCCTATATAACCTTCTTATGAGTGATTTTTCCTTCACATGTATTTATATACCTAGTCTGAATTGTATGCATATTTTCGTTTGCTCTTTTGACAGGCATAAACCACACAATATGGATTGCAATAGAGCCAGTCATTGATCATGCATATATACCCGTGTGTCCGTGCATTATTCCATCAGGCAGAAGTTCTTCTGAGGCTAAAAAATCCGAACGGACTTTCAGCTTTTTTCTCTCTCTCTCTCCTAATTTCTCCTGGAAAAAATAGCTCAGGCACGCTTAGTATAACGTCTGCCGCGAACATTCTCTTGGATTTCACTTGCCCCAACAATCACTTCTGTTTGTGGTCCAAGTTATGATTATGATTACTTTTATAAGGTGGATAAAACAGCATTTACTGTGGATATGGAAGAGCCAGGCAACGGTTTTGCTTCTTCTCTGGTTCCACACATGTGTATGCATTGCATAGTGCAGAGACGCCTGTACATACATAAAAATAGTAGGAAAAGTGAAAGGAAAAAAGTTTTTGGAAAGAAGCCAAGTGGAAACCAACTCGGTAAATGTCTATCTTAAGTGATCCCATCATGGTGATCATCGTCTTTTTCTTGCTCTTTTACCAGTTCTCCTTCACATCTTTTTTATCTCCATTCTTCATTACAATTGTCATATTCCGGTGGTCGTAGCATAATAATATAATATTCTTCATCCGTCTGTACCAAATTCTTTTGACTCTCCTTTTGCTTCTCTGTAATAGACGGAGTAGAGGGTAAACTTATTTTACTTCTCTGGTACCGTATGTGCATTGTGCATGCACAATATGATGGACAAACTAAAATGAAGTATAAGAAAAAATGAAGTTAAGGGTCGAAAAAAAAGAAACAGTATAATACGCATTACATTTATTATTATGAGATGATTATTGTGATTTTGAAATGACAGGAATTTTATCCAAGCTCCTTGTAAAATGTCACTTTGCCTGTTTTTCATGAATAAAATGATGACGAGTGCTTTTAGCATTTTTTAAAGAACAATAACAGCCATTCAAACGGTTTTTATCTGCGTTTATTGTTTGCTTCTGTTTTTCTTGCTTGCATTTTCCAGTTTTTCTATTACCATAATATTCATTTCGTAATGCTTCGTACGTAAACTCTTATTGCTACCATTATGCCGTTATGATTCATTGTGTGTCAGATTCACATTTTTGGGACCCAAAAAACTTTTTTTCTTGAGACAAGAGAGAGGAGAAACTAGATAAAATATATTATCATCTCATCTTTACTTAATGCAGAGTTCTCGATATTTTGTTTTTCATCGTTTTGATAAATACTTGCCCCAGAAAGCTTAAATGGATCTGGAAGTGTATTATCTTTTGACTGAGAGTAACACTTTTATTCTTGAGAAATAATCATATCTGCCTTTGTTGCTCTTTTAGTTCAACTGAAAACAGCTCAAATGGAAATATACCAAAAGTTTTGCATTCATGAAATATAAAATGTTTCAACTTTTCCCAATGATTTTTCACCCTAGTGCACAAATAAATGTAATTCATTGTCTTTGAACATTATTGCTACTTAGAGTACATCATTTCCTTTATTTAAAAATGTAAGCTCTATAAATAGGAATTAAATACTTTAAAGATTAACTATTGTTGGAGAGTGAGAAACGACACGAGTTATGCAATTAAATTTAAAAAATTCATCCTGAATAAGTTATTGGTAATACATATTTTATTTTGCACTTTTGCTTGGCCGTGATCAAAATGTTACCTTTATTCTCTTCAGATAAGTCAACAATATTTATTCATGTCCAAGCTCTTTGTTGAGAACCTAAAGTAACAACAAGTATGTAAGACAAACGGTAATAAAGGCACGTTCTTGATCCTTAAATCCACACATGACAAATGTGGCTAAAAATAGAGCTGTTATCTGCATGTAGTTCTAAAGGAAGCAGCCCAAGCTTCTATTATCACCACTACGCTTCCATCATACTTTTTTCTTTGTATTCCAACTTTACTTGGTAACTTTTACTTGTTTGACTTGAGATTCTAAGGAAAAAAGAAGAAATTCTAAAAAAAAAATCTCCATTGATCACACGACCGCATCTTTTAAAAGTTATATGCAGCCTTCCAGATAAGAGAAACACGTTTCCTCATAGTGTATCATTTTATCTTAGGCAAACAGCCTTTAAAACTTTAGAAAAATAGAGAAGCCTGCTGTCATCAGTTATTCGCACGTTATTAAAGGAAAAGTTTCCTTTCTCTTTGTTCAGTTACATAAGGGGAGTAACCGCCGCCACTACGATTTTAGCTGCATTGCATTCAACATTCACATGTGAAAATACATGCTTTTTCAATGGTTGTGCACATCCGGTGAAACGAAAATCATATAGTCTTTCAAAACAGGTTTAATGACATTGGTGCTACATTAGTGATGCAGTAGCTGTAATAGATTTCTACTCAAAATAATAATGCCCACAAAGACTACTCATCATTTCCTCCCTCCTGTCCCGTAAAACATAACCTTGTTATTCTTTAGGGTTCTCCAAGTTGTGATTTTTCTGCTGTTAAGTTACAACCTTTTTAGCAACTCCCTTGTTATTCCTCATGTCTGCAACTGTTGGTGAAGGAGCTATATAACACTTCAGCCCAGCTTTTGCTTTATTTCTCTCTCCACTTGCTCTTCCTCCATATCCTCAACAGATCCACACAATAATATTTTACTTTTTATGTCATGCATTACATAAACGTTGAGAATTACTCTCACTTCACTTCTCTCCTCGTTTCCAGTGAACATTGTCTTTATATTTTCTCCTTCTCTTTCTCTTTTCTTCGTTTTCGTCTCTGCTCCTCTCTGTCCCTGGTGAAACCATTGCATTTCAAGTCATCATTGTGCTCTTCTTTGGTCGTTTACACAAATGGAAAACACCAGAGAGAGGAGCAAAGAAGACAAGCTAAACTCATGAACGATCAGCATCAGCAGAGAAAGTGGTATATCATATTATGAGGAATGTATGAAAAAAGTAGAAACTAGTGGAGCTGCAGCAGCAAAAGCATTACAGTTCCAAGCAAGTATATATATATATATATTATTTGCTGTTGGTTGCTAGAGACTTGAATATAAAAGTGTGTGTGTAAACTGAGCATCGGGAATAGATGGATTTTGCACTTTTGGTAAAGTAGCAACTTGCCACCACGAATAGCACTATTACCACCAATTTGAATTGCTTTTATGTTCATACGTATTATAGCTTAGCATTTTTTGTTAATAGCGCCCCTCCCCATTTGGATGAAAAAGAAAAGTTTAGTGAAAGCGAGGAAAGCAATATGTAATCACACTGAATGTGTAACATTAATAAATACATCATGTTGAGTGTTCTTATAAATGTACGAAAGGATCAACTATAACATTTATTTTTTCTAGTTAAAACTTATATATTGCATTTTCTGGCATTTCATGAAAAAGGTTTACTGGAGGAAGTGTATAGTAGAGAGTTTGTAAAAGTGTTCTCTTTACATAGATGCGTTGAGATGATCGTCCTTTGCATTTAAAAATATTGGCATATCGATTGAATGGATTATGACAAGGAATTCAATATTATAGATACATGATGATTATATAAAGTAAATTCTCAATATAGTGTCGTGCATATAGTTTGAAAAGATTATATAGTTCTTATATGATTCTCATATTTCGACGGAAAGCATTTTTCGAGAGTTGATGAGACACTCTCGAAGTCGGTTTCAGCTTGATTTGCTAAGAATGGTAGTTTGAGGATGGAAATGGAAGGTGGTTCCAAATGTGAAAGGTAGCCATCATGAGATATGCATGTACATTGTACGACTCTATGCGACTTCTTTGAAGAAATGCTTTCTGTTGTTGTAATATTATCTCGACTGATTAGAATGGAAAGCATTTCAGATGCCGATTTCATGGCTTTCCCTTTCCAGATAATACATAATGTTATCTGAGTAGGTAAATTTTTCATAAAACGAATAAAACAAGGATGGTTCAATCATTTAGGTGGTTTCATCTGAGTTCGAGTATACACTCTCATTTTACAACAATGTATTTCAAGTCGAGCCTTGCAGACCTATTCTCGTTAGAATGTGTTAGCATAGATGTACCAGCACTTCTAATTTCTCTTTTCACAAAAAAAAGCACTTCTTGAATCATTCACTTCCAGCTACATGGATGAAAGGCCAACATAATCATTGAACCAGAGAGAAAAAAGTTTTCCTTTACAAAAAGAAAAACATCGATGGAAAAATACATAGACAACGTTGACTGACGTGGCGGCTGACCGTGACGTGCAACTTTCCATCGTAGAAAAAAGTTATTCACTACTCTTTTATGTTTGAATAATATTATGCGATATGGTTCTATTTAAAGAGCCCCTTGTTGAAAGTTAGAACCTCTGTTCAAATGGTCATACCATAAGTTGTAAACTAAAAAGTTGAAGAAGTCAGTTCAGTGAACATTGACCACAAAAGATATAATATTATGTATCCATAAATCTGCAGATATACATATTATTGGTAGTTCACATTGAAGCGAATAAAAGATGGAGGAATAAATTAATAATAATGATGAATCACAATTTCATATTTCAGAAAAATTCAAGTAAACGACAACGTTTATAGGTAGTTCGCCGCAAGCAGAAAAACGAACAATAATTATTTATAGAACTTTGATCTTTCCAAAACATTTTCAAACAGGAGAGAAGCTGTCAAAGTGTCAAATAAAATTCCTTGAAAGTTTCAAATTCAGTTTCGTATGTAGCCTAAAGGTGATGGGTTAGATTTCAAAAGAGAGATCTAATTTTTTTTCAAATAGTGAAACATATGATGATGCATAATTCATAATTATTTACCTAAGTAGTGTTTATTGCCTCATCGTTTTATGTAGTAATTAATTTGCATTTTGCCATGATAGTTTTTGCATTAAGTTGACAGATGCTAATAGCATGAAAAAGTTGCGAATATCCATAAATAATGTAGTGTAAAAAGAATATTATCTAGAAATAGTAAGATATTCCAATGAAACCGTTCCAAATTCACCAATGCCAAGAAGGAATGGGAATGATTTAAAGCTTTTCCTTTCCCAACACTCTGGAGTCGTAAAACATGCATCTGCAATGCCAATGGTTATGGTTTATTGCATGTACACATATCATTAGTATAGCTGGTGTTTACGGAAAAGTTTCCAAAAAAAAAAAGAGATTAAGGAAGAGAGACGTACAAAAGAGTTTATAGGTACGTGCGTACAAATAAATACGTAAGTGGTAGTGCTACAAGGCAGCTGGCGGTTTTAAGCTGAAATATGCTCAAAACATGATACATTGAGGAACTGCCTTTTTACTGGCTAACAAAGCAGTGACTGATAGGAAAACGACCGGAGATGTGCAATATAATAACAGCAAGTTTTTGTGAGAAAGCAGCATTGCTTTTGCCCGCGTTCTCCGTTCTCCCTATATACTTGTAGTAGCAAGGCAAGTAAACCAGAAGCAAGCGACGGGTAGAGAGGATTTGAAAATCACTTTTCTTTTTTTTTCTTTCTCCATTCTCACATGCTATGAATGCCACACACATTCAAGAGCAACACACAAACAGCCACGACGACGACCACGTCGACAAGAGAAAGGAAAAAGAGAGGAAGAGAGAGTCACGGGAGTAGTGTGAGCTCTAGAACGACTGCAGCTGTGTAGGTGCCCCTCTCTAAAACCAAAGGAGCAGTAATGAATGTATGTGATGTGAAGTAAGATATACATATTGTGATAGTGGTGCAAAGATGGTTTTGGGGAAGCTCACACTCTCTCCTCAAGTAATAGAAGTTGGAGCACTAAGGTATTCATTCCTACTCCAACTACACGTACGAAACATGTGTATCCTCAATTTCACTTCTCATCCCATCCCGTTTTCTCTTTTTTCTCACACTGAGACAGAATTATGGAGCAATACAGTAGGAAGGAAGGAGCCAAAAAGAGAAAGAGAGAGAAAGCGAGCGAGAAAGGGAAAGATGAACGTGGAAATGTTATTGTATGTCGTGTGCAGGCATTGAATGCATTGAGAGAAGGTAGAGAGCTTCAGCTTGTATATGTCTTATGGTAGTAGTAAAACTACTTAAAATCCACCAGCAGAGAGATCCCTATAAAAATAAGCATAGGAGAGAAAGTACACGCGTACGTGTACACATCTCTCGAGTAGTAGACTGGATTTAGAGGGGTGTTCTTTCTTGGCATCATCGGACGGATGTGTTTGTATGAGAAAGATGAGAGACGATCGAGTGGAGTGAAGTGAAAGCGAGCTAAAAATAAGAAGGGTGGTAAAAATAAGTACATAATACTCATCCTATTCCCATTCCTTCTTGTATGCATGTATATTCCTCTCTACATCTCTGTATGTATTACTTTCTTGAGCACTTATACGCGCAAACACACGCACACAGGTTTATATAAATATTTGGGTAGGTATATCCCTATCGGTGTTTTCTCTCGCTCTTCTCTTCTTCGAGGATATAGAAAGGAGGATGATGACGACGATCATAATGATGCATTTCAGCTATTCACCATGCATGGGATATTGCATGGGATATCTGTGGAGAAAGCATAAACTGTATTACACATGACGGGAAAAAGGAAAGTGAAAGTGTGATGTATAATGCAGCATGTATATAGATAGATAAAAAAAGGACAATAGAGAAACGATAGAACGTACACACAGAGTCACATACACAGGCGAAGAAAAAAAAATACTCCACAATTTCGCCTTTCCCAGTAGAACATGCTGCCGTTGTTGACGATGATGATCATGTTGAAGTTGTGGAGGATGACGACTCTCTCTCTCCCTCTCACTCTCTTCTCCTCTTTATACTTAGTCAGGCGGACACCAAGAAATGTACAGGAAGTGAAAGAGTAAGTGTATCGTCATCCTATCGTGCTAGTGCACTGCTCCTGGTGCCACAATCTACCATGTTCTCCCATTCGAAATATACACAATACCCTGTTATATGATCTAGCGGGCAGGTACTACTATTCCTTCTGGCATGCCAAATGAGCCAACATAGACCACTAAAAAGGTATTTTCTTGTCTGTGTATAAATGTGCAAAAGTAATAGGAGAGAAATACATTCGTGTTTTCTTATCCGTCGTCATCAATTCAACATATTTATTTGCACTATCTCTGTATTATGTCCTGTGCACATAAGGATATATACCTATGCTGAGAAGGAAAGAAGAAGAGAAAAGAAGAAGTAATAATAATGGAGCTCATTCTCTTGTGCAACTGATACATCTTCTAAAGGAACGGAAAAAAGAAGTGGAGAAAAAACTATCAGTTTTGGTGGTGGTGGTAGTGCTTGGTTGAATTTTTTCTCTCATCTCTCGGTTAAGTGAGGTAAGGTGGTAATGGTGGTGATATTCATGTAGAGTAATATAATATGCAGTGTGTGTGGAACTGGCAGTGGTGATGGTGGTAATCGTGGCGGTGATGGTATTCTAAGACATCTTCATATTAACAAGTTACAAGTATAATACATTGAATTGATGGTGTATTTCCTGTTCGCTTTCTTTCACTATTATTATTATTCCTATTATTAAAAGTAATAGTGGCAGTTTCACCTCAGACAAGAGAGAGAGAGAAAGAGCGTGTGGACTGTAATGGTAATATTATGGAAGTATTACGTCTTGAGCAAAAAATAACATTATTCCAACTATGACGTGATGTGATATTATTATTATTATTACTTATACACAGTTCTAGTGCTATTATCATATTCTAACCGCAAAAAAAGGAAGAGAAAAAGTGCAAAAACTTGGTACTCGTGTGCTTCGAGTTCTGTTGATGATGGTGACAACAATGTCTAGAATTGGTGGTGAAAGTGAAACACTCACTGCTCACTGATTCCAAAGTTTTAAGCATATGTGTGTATATACAGTATGCGGTAAGGAGAAGAAGGAAACGAGTAAAAGCCGTTATCAACCAAGAAGAACGACCAGAGTAGTCAGAAGGTTGTGGTCAGTAAGACGAACGAGTATTTTTTGGTGCTAACGTTCGTGAAAGAAAGTAAGTACAAATTAATGTGAAACAAAGAAACTCATAAAATACAGGAACCTTTCATAGCAATTTGCATGACTCCGAGTTGTGCATGTATTCATAAATAAATTATCAAAAGTTTTTGCCTTTAGTTTTATTGTATTTTTGTTCAACCGTGAGTGAAAGAGTGAGCGAGAAACTATACCGTTGAGATTATTTTTATAGCACAGCACCACAATTGTCGGCAATTACAGGTAATTTCTCTACATATGCAAAAAAAAATTCTCAAGGTTAATTTCCTGGTTTTTCTGTACACTACAGAAATCACAAAAAAATTTAAAGTAGAAATAGGTACTTTCAAATAAAGTTGTTTGTTCTTTTGAAAGGGTTTAATTAGTTCATGTATAGTACCCTCAAGCTTAATTAAATTACAACATTCCATCAAAGAACTCATTGACTCATTGCATTCCACTGAAGAAAGGCTTAACAAAGTATCCAACTTACTTGTTACCTGTTAGCTATTCATCATTCCATCCTGTTGGCTTTGGTTTTGTGTGGGTAAGATATTTGGCATGACATATGATATAACATACAAGGGTACTATTTTTATGACAGCCAGAGCATTTTTTTTTACTAATTTGAGAAAACATGATGATTGTTATCATTTTTCTCTAAGCATGAAAAATTGGAAAAGGAAAGTTTAAAACTAATTTCGACAAACGATTTATCACTTCTTTCCTCTCAGAATTGAAAGGAAGAGGAATGAATTCCCTCTATATTGTTGGATACATTGGAAAGAACATGAAACAAATGTATTCCATCACTGAAATCCATCTTGTTTCCTGTTCTTTTACATTGCAATAGTGTTTAAAACATTTTCCCTGTTTTATTAGCATTAACACTACATATGCTCATATTGGATAGAGATATTTTTTTTACATCCGTGCAAATATAATATTCATACTGGATACGGTGAAATACCAGTGTGGTTTTCGTATGTTTTTGGAAAAAAGTAGAAAGAAGGATGGTTGGCTTTGGTATGTAAGCAGGTGTACTTTATGATGTGGAATGTGGACTTGATACTATTAAGTGTGCTCTTTATACAAGCATATCTATATTAAGTATGTGCATACAATCGGTTTTTTTTTGCAAAAACACATTTTTTTCTTCTTCTATCCACATGATACTCTAGTAGCTTGCCTCTAGGTATTTTCCTAGATTTATGGCAATGATTACTGTTATCGGATCGGATGGAATTCCGTCCGAAGGCTATTAATAAAACAAAAACTGGAGAAAGTGTAGAGTAGCGTGAATTCAGATGTGCCTTTTGTTCTCTACTTGGCCAGATACACGATACCTTTAACCCTTGTACCTACTACTATTATGTATGTTTATATGTAATGTATACGGTAGAGCATATAGGTATGCACGCAAACATTGCAAGTTTTGTTTGTGACTGGTGTGAAAAAAGTGATATTACTTATTATTATTACCTACTTACAACTAACTTACTTACTACATGTACTTTGTCATGCTGTAAAAGTGGTTGTTGCATTTCACCAGCTGCATCCTGCTGGATGGATGGATTCTGTATGTGTACACGCACAACAGTACACAAAAAGTAAGAGTAAAGATGATGCTTGTGGCAATGAAATATTTTTATGAGACGTGTGTGTGTGGTGAGCATATTGTGGAGATGAGCTCATGTTAGTGGTCAGTATCGGCATTACATGATGGTTTTTCATATCACTCACACTCTCTTTCACCCTTTCTCTCACTGTTTCCCTTTCGTCATTTATTATCTATTACTACAGCTTTCTCCTCATCACTATATGCTATTCTAGAGTTTCAGCAAATCTTTCGGTTGAGATTTTGTGCACGTTTGCTTGTTAGAGTCGCAGAGTAGTGCTGGAAGTGAAAGCATAAAATTTTAATGACTTGTTGGGAAGTTTCCTGTTTATCTAAAGTAAAATTACTTTTACTTTAATGCTCATATTTCTCTTCCTTTATTTCATTGCTTGATTCTGCCTCCTGTATTTGCTTTGAATTTGAACAAACTGTATGCAGTGAACTAGACACGCTCTAATTTTTCATAATTTCAGCTGCAAAATTTCCGACTTGGATATCGGAGAAAGGCTCACTACTTCCAGGAAGGTCCAAACGAGTCATTGACGATAACTCTATAACAATCTTTAACTTATATTTCTCCGAAATCTCCTTGTACTTTAAAAGTGAAAGTGAACTTCAATCCAAGCTTGAGATCCAATTCACAATGAACAGGAAATCGTTTACGAATTCCAGGGATAACTATATAACCAACGATCTCAAGAATTAACAAGCATTAGCATATACACAAAAAAAATCTCTCGGAAATTATTTTCATCTTATGAATGAACCCTCAGCAAAGTGAAAGTTGAAGGGAAAGTTCCCCAAAGTTTGGTTGTTGGTTAAATGAATAAACTAAAAATTATATCCAGCGAACAACTGAAAGTTGGTATCCATTTGATGACACTCTATTACCTTCCGTAACAATATCAAGTACATAAATAAAGATGGGCTTGTAGTTGGCCATTACGTATACTATAGGTATGTATACTGTATATTATTCGACGTAAGTAAACAAAGTTCATCTTACTGCTTGAAGAGCCCGAAAGTTTGCTAGCGACCGTGTGGAAATACAGGGTAAAAACGACTGTGACTTCAATCCGAAATATTATAGGAGCACAACAGACCACATACATCTATCACCATCAGCGCAGTTTTCCTCAAAAGTGAAAGCTGGTTGAAGCTTTATAGTGACAAGTAAACATTGCAAATGAAAAGTAATTGTTATGTCGAAGTCGTCGAAACATAATAAATAAAAGAAAGAATACTCCAACAATGTTTTGCTACTGGAGGAGCAGAAACGGCCAAAAATAAGTAAGAACAAGCCGATTGCTCGCTCCACTCACGTATCGCGAGAATGATCATGGTTGTATATTGATTTGGATGCTTCAAATGGAAGAGAATATGTAAGAGATGGGAGGATTCCTAATAATATTAACGACAGCCACGACACCAACTTTCTCAGCAAGACGGCTACATAAACGAATTTCCAAGCCAAATGTGGACCGAGCAGTGAAACAAAGGAGGACTCACACTGCAGACAAGACTATTTCATTTAAAACCTTTAATCTTATTAAGGATCCATCGCAAATAAAATGTAGTTGCAATAAGTTTCCAAGCGGCAGGGATAAAGTTCACGTCATTTCTATTTGCCAGATTATTATTTCGATTAATTGCAGCAGTAGGACAATTCCCTCAACTAACATTAAAGCATGTAGCAAGCCTACCCAGAATGCTCCTCTCTCCAAATCTGGCCACCGAACATTACTATTGGCTTGTTCTCACTTGTTGTCGCATTGCCCCATTCGCAAATATCTTGACAGGAAGCTAGTGCTTGATACAGTAGATAGAAGTAAGGATAACAAAAGTATGCAAAATGAGCAGTCAGCCAAAAAATTTACTTCAAAATCTGGACAAATGATTATTAGAAGTAATGATGATAATGCAGCTTTCATATTAAAAAATCAGTCGCAGACCATTTGTAAGGTTATAAAATCAAACTTGCTGCAATCTACACTATGACTGATCATATAAAGTAAATGATAAAGTACTCAATAGTATTTAAGGAAGCTGTACATATTCATGTAACTTGATTTTATAGAGAAGAGAAGAAGAAAAGGAAAATTTAAGTGATACGTAGCACAGTTTTAAATAAAAAACAAATAATTACGGATTGCTCAGTGATACCTATTTGATGTTTTGCGATTTGTTGTTACTTTAATCTAATTTGATGTTGAGAAATTTACACATTTACGACATTTTCAAGTTTCCGGAAGTTCAATGAATGGGAGAGGAAACAAGGGTAATATTGATATTGTATTTGACCGTTGGATTAAAAGTTGATCTGTAAGAAAGCCTAGTATTAACGTTATATTACTATTGAATTTATATACTTGCACAAAAAAACTGTTTTATACTCTGATACAAAATATATTACAAGTGATGATTAAAAATCTTTGTTAAACTATTTAACTATAAGGTATATTGAAACTAAATACTGTGAATTACAGTTGTTTTGTAAAGCTAAAGATAAATTTGTTATC
Organism: Willowsia nigromaculata; assembly: GCA_034700605.1. Taxonomy (NCBI): domain Eukaryota; kingdom Metazoa; phylum Arthropoda; class Collembola; order Entomobryomorpha; family Entomobryidae; genus Willowsia; species Willowsia nigromaculata. The sequence continues at coordinate 1,605 of JAQIXX010002007.1, read as the reverse complement.
GATAAGGTTATATTTTGTACGGTGGAACTGATGTAATAGTAAATGTAGAGGTACATAACTTTTATACGACGATTTGTAGCGTGGAGGAGAAAGGTGATACATTCAACGAAAATGTGCTGTTGCATTCCTCTGAGAACTCTAAGCCACTTTGGAGCTATTATTCATATGGTAAGGTCTACAAAGACAAGACTTTTCATTCATAAAGCTAAATTGGCAAAGATATGCATGCTTAATATGTAGTTGTACATTATTCACCTTTAGCAAACATTCTGTGTAAATATACCGTACAAATAGTGCACTCTGTATTGCAAATTGAGGAAAGTTTCTCATTGAGTTTGTATAATGTTATTATGTTTCCTCATATGTTTTACAGATACTCGGGATTTACTTTTTATATTTACTTGGGTCAGTGTCGTACTCGTTATATTCCATTCAGGAAGCACCAGATAGTGCCGTAAGTTTTCAAGAAAAATTCCTTACTTGCATGCAATTAAGCTAGATTGATTACTTCAAAGAAAAATTGTACCTGGTACAATCTCGGACTGGTCACTAGTGTATGAACTTTTGTAATTGTGACATAGGAATGGCAATGTGTCGATAATTTCAAAGAGAAACCGAAAAACATGAACAAAGTGACCTCAAATTATTATGTAGAAATGTACTCACACGCAAGTACATAAATCGTTACTTTTCCTCTATGGCATGCCAATTAATTGCTTAAAAGCCTTGAATAACGAAAATGAGAGCTGTACTTTTTGTTTGTGACTCAGGCAGACAGACGTCAAAATATCCTAAAATGTGAATTTCCCATTCCCATGCTCAATGTTGCTATAAAAGTTTACCACGGTTCCATTGATAGATGACCTGTCCAATAATGCCAGCAAAATAATTAAGCTCTTCTCGTCTCGATTTTTCATGTTGTTATTGATTGATAAAAATACAACTTTCCTTTCACTATTTTCATTTCACGCAGTCTCGGCGCTACATGGGCTTCATGTACATGGCATACTATGCAGCATTCCTACCACCTGGTATTTTCATATTCTGGGGTGTTCAAAAGGTAAGAAAAGTCTTTTTATAAAAGCAGTTGACTTGAATGGATGAGATGTATGAGGGAAATACGTTTAGCTTACTTTGGGAAATTACCCACACTTAATTTACAAAATTGACTTTTTTTCAGAAACTAAGACGCTTCTTGGTCTGGCCACCTTTTGCATTTCTTCTGATTCAATTGTACAGTATCGGCCTCCAGAGTACGTACGGCTACAAGCCACAATCAGTCCCAGACGCAATCAAGCACCATACAAATGCTGAAGCACTGCGAAAGCTGAAGATGGGTTTCTGGATAGATGTTTTCATCCAGCTACTCATGACACTAGCATATTTGTTCATGTTATTTTTTTACTATCGGGAAATCGGACCTGAATCCGCTCCAGTCCAGTCCCGCTACGCTCAGTATCCCTACATTGCGCAAACCGTCGCCGCAGTGGCAGCTCATCAACAACACCAACAGCAACAAGCGGCAGCGTTGGCTCTTCACAGGCCGCAGCCTCAGCAGGGTACCAGTGGCCCACCGCCCCCCCCACAGCCGGCGCCTCCTCCCCC
>JAQIXX010002006.1:0-27893 GCA_034700605.1 Willowsia nigromaculata | reverse complement strand
ATTCTATTATGATTGATTGAATGATTGAACTCGTGCAAATTTTGTAAAAACTGGCATACTTCTGGTTTGGTTTTTTATACATGAATGTTATAAAGGACCGTTTGATACAATTCACAATATATCCCGATATAATTTGGGTGAGGATTTCATCTCGTACTTTTTTTCTTAAACATGCATGTAAAATGTGTTATTGTATACACATGATTTAACTGCAAATACTACTCTTTTCGTTACAGAACATGGTTTTATCTTCAGGGTTGCATAATCATGAGAAGAATGAGACATTACGATTATGAGCAAGAGGACAACAATGAATCAAACTATGGAGAAGCCCCCACACTTCCATATTTCCTTCATGATAAGCACAACACAAACTTCTCAAACAAGTATCACAATTACCACCGCACCGAAAATTATTCTCCTTCTTCGGGTCGCATTCCAATGCAAGGAAATACGACCGAGAGTGAAGAAGACGAACCCTATTATGCCACACGAGACACTCGTTATCCCTACAGCAAAAGTGAAAGCGACAGGGACGAGGTCGAAGTGTACAGCCTGGTATCCGACGGATTCCTAACTTCGCGTTACAATCATAACAGAGCGCTTGTTCTGCGCGTGACAGAGCAAATGCGACGGGAAAAGGAACAAATGAATGCCTCTCAACATCAGCCATTAAAGAAAAAGGTTTTATGCAAGTTTTGTGAAACATCTAAGCAGCCTGGCAGCTGTCCATGTCCAATTCATCTTCCAACGGTGCAGTCCAGATATATGCGAGTACTTCAAGACAACTCCCGTAATGCGATCACTATCAATGTATTCAGAAACGGAGACTATCGAGTTACTCCAACAATGATACACATTCCCAAATTTCACATGAGATCTATGGAGGAAATCATGAAAATCGTGGATAAATTTGTAAGGTTCCCGGTAGGATATGCGTACGCGCTATACACAGTTTTGGGGGATTTAGTGGAAGATCCACGAGAACTGGAACCTTATGAAATGTATGTCGTGGTCAATAACTGTAAAAAACAGTTTGTTCCTTTGGAATATGGCAGCAAACAACCCTCCAACATCAACTCAAATCGGCGAAGGAGAACCAATGCACAGTCTACTTTCTCAATAAATCCTTTCAATATTCGTGGATAAAGGAGAAAGTAAGAACGACTGCTTCTTGGTAGCATCATGACATGATTTCATAACCGTCACCTTATTTCCGACGATAAAACACAACAAGGATTAAGTGAGACGATTTTGAAATCAATTGAACCACGTGCACGCGTGAATAATAGAGATAGCTGTGTTTTGTTTTTAAACTAGATTCTGTTGGAGTAAATTGCACTGTTTCATTTCTGTTGTTTTACCATAATTTATCTTCAATCAAACCCATTTTGTATTTTATTGCATCATTTTCCGTTTCTTAAAGTTTTTTAGTTTAAAAAATGAGAAATGGTAGTGAAGGACCATGCTCCTTTTCACTTACCGAAAGTGTACTTTTCCTCAGCTTTCCCGACGCTTTCACCACATGCCACAATAATACACGACGCGTTGCAGTTAAACGTTATTTCGGTACATTTTCTATTCGATTTAGTAATCGTGTAAGGAGCTCCTCAAGTCTTCTTCAAGGTTCCATTTACAAAGCTGCAGAGTTTGGTTCCTTCGTGCACGGTGCATGTGCAATGCGTCGTTCCAAGATGATGTTGACAGATGATCAGGTGAGTAGTGAAACCCTTTCTTTTCCTTTCAGGATGATCATAGCATAGCACTACGTCTGTTGTTTGCCTGTAACATGCATGGGTATGCAATGCATCTTTTCTTTCATGAATCATGATACTCAACACTTTGGTACTTCTCGTGCGTGCTGTATTTGTATTTTTGTATTTTTGCTGCTCGAGCTAGTGTTGATGGAGTGTGTTTTGTCGGTAAAAGTTTTACACTTCCAACTTTTCTGACTCGATCCCCATCAAGTTATTCGTGTACATCAACTTACACCTTCCTGTTGTGAATTTTTTGTCATCTTTTATTCCAGCCACAGTTCTTCCAAAATGTGAATTAAGAGTAGTCATCAAATCACACACGCACTGCTGTTACTGTTCGAAAGTTCGGAAGGAATGTTGTGTGCAATTACTGGTTTTGCTAAACAGAGCAGTTATTATTTTCCAGTAAGTGTAGTCGGGAATGATCGGTAACTTTGCTAAGCTGTGTAAAGATTATTTTATCAAGCTAAGTTTATGCAAATTTGTAATTAGTCAATGTCCCACAAGCCGCAACCGTTAGGAAACAAATGACAAGAGAAAAATTTGTCTAAACATTGGAACATCAAAATTGGCTAAGCTCAGTTTCGTTAAAAGGGTCAGTAGGCGATGCGTTTTAAATTTATTTGGCACATTGTTTTTCATTCATCATTCATATTTATAGAAATACAATAACATAACTTTACTATCTCATTTGCAGTGGAAGTATTCATTCTTGTTTTACTTTTGCACTTTTACCGGTAGGATAAGAATACGTGAGTATGCTGTCTGGTCTTCACAAAGTTCAGATAATGAATCACGGCAATATGACAAAAGGTAAATTTGTTTGTAGCTATCATTTAAGATGTAAATCTATTTATATACCAAATAAATATCGACAGACTAAGAATGTATGTCTTGTATGTGCTGACTTTGAGTTATTGTTTTTAATGTTTCAGTTTCATTGAAAAGACTGTAGAACTATAGTGGTGTTGTTGGTTGGCTGCGGAGGTGGAGATTAACGAGCGTTTACTGGCTGACGGTTGCTGATGACCAAAACTTCGAAATGAATGGATGCCCTAAGGTAAACCTGCAGGTGGTTTGTTATTCCAGAATTCTGTGAAACAATGCCAAGCAGAAGGAAAAACAAAACAATTGCCTTTAAATGGAAAAATGGTATCAAAATTTTTCTTCCAACTGTTGTAATAACCAATGATCTTCGTCGATTAGCTGATACCATCTATTCTAAACGGACTGTAAAAATGGATGCAGACGAGCAAGAAGACTGGAATCCATCCTGGAGTGATGAAGATGACGAATTAAGCGTTCCTGTCGCAGGTACTTTTGTGGTGGATTTCCATTTATGCGGTCGCATGGTGTATGTACGGCGTGTTTTTATTATTGATTGTTTTTATTCAGGAACTCTAAACAATGGCTATCATGAAAACAGGCAAACACTTTCGGAAGAAGAAACAACGACCAGGTAAGCAAATGTAATGTTGGAATTCCAAATTAATTTCAATCAATTTATGTTTTATACGTTTCAGTACGACTGATAATGACGGAAGTGAAAAGGACGATCTGGACAACACAGTTGCTGCGGAGAAGAATGAATCCACCAAGCAAACGGGATCAAATTTGTTTCGGAGAAAATTTTATAGCAAGGAGGAATTGTTCAAAAATTTAACAAGCAATAAATCTAGAGAGGGAGAGTCAAAAAAATCCTCCAACGTATCTCGTAATAATGGCAAGAATACAGAAAGTAATAGCTACACCAGCAGCACAAAGTCTCGGAAACCAACAGAATACTACTCAAATGTCGAAACGACCAAAACTGTTCAACCCGTCAATTTTAAATCAGATGCGTTTAAATGCAAAGAATGTGGAAAAGGATTCAACAAAAAACTCCATCTGACATTACATGAGAAGATTCATGCTAAAATGGACAAACCTTCCACACGGATCTCCATCACTGAACAACGCTCTGAAACAAATAAAAACTTGACCAACTCGAAAAATGCAGCACTGTCTCACAAAACTAATATGGAAGTAGACAAGTTTGTCTGCGAGAAATGTGATAGGTGTTTTGAGAGAAGCAATCAACTCAAGTTTCATAGAAAACTTTGTAAAGCTACATTGGAGCACTCCTCAACAGTAGTAGAACAAAAGACAACACAGCAGCCTAAAGACCCTAAGGATAAGAGATTCACCAGCACAGTCTGCAGTGAAATATCTACAGCAAGTGTCAAGAAATTTTCTTGCACAGATTGTCGACAAGAGTTCAAGCTTCAGCACTCTTTAAATTTGCACAAGCGCAGTCATGTCAGAACTTGTAGCAATTGCAGTTTAACTTTTCATGAAGCTGTGTTTCAGGAACATTTTGATATATGTTATTCCTCTACAGTTTCCAAAAATTCCGAACGCGTCAGTGATCTGATGAGCTGTATTACCTGCGGAAAAACATGCGCTGACGAAGCAACACTTGGCGAGCATCAGATGTTGCATAAATACAGTATTGAAACTTTTGAGGATGGCAACTCGGATTATTTCGATTACTTCCTACCATTTAGTTGTCATCAGAAAGGGTGTGAAAGTAGATTTTCTGCAAACGCTGACTTAGATAATCATCTTAGAATGAAACATAACGTGGACACCAGTGGAGTTTCAAATCCTACTTATTACTACATTCAGGACCAACAACTGCCTCCACTCAATCCGTACGTGTTAATAACCCAAGAAATAAAACAGTCTGCTGCTGAACTTTTGAAGAAGGCAAAAAAAACCAAAAGACACATTCCAACAACAAAACTTCTAAAACGACGACTGAAAAAGTTTCGTGGAGGTCGTGTTCGTGAGGATATTCCGTTCCAAGATGAGTACACATGTGAAACATGTGGAGAAAAATTCTACAAACGGAACCTGTACCTATTTCATTTGCGAGAGGAAAAGTACAAATGCATCCATTGTGATCGGGGATTTCAATCAGCAAGCTTACTTGAAGCTCATGTCAAACTTCACTCTGACCCAAACTATGAACCTGGTCGTAGAGGTCGAGGTCGCGTTCGAGATGATGTCCCATTTCAAGACGAGTATACATGTGAAACATGTGGAGAAAAATTCGACAAACGAAACCTATATCTGATTCATTTACGAGAGGAAAAATTCAAATGCACCCTTTGTGATCGGAGATTTCAGGCACAATCTTTACTTGAGGCGCATGTCAAACTTCACTCTGACCCGAACTATGACCCTGGACGTAGAGGTCGTGTTCGTGACGATGTTCCATTTCAAGATGAGTACACATGTGAAACATGTGGAGAAAAATTCGACAAACGGAACCTGTACCTACTTCATTTACGAGAGGAAAAATTCAAATGCACCATTTGTGATCGGAGATTCCAGTCAGCAGGTTTACTTGAATCGCATGTCAAACGCCATTCTGACCCAAACTACGAACCTGGCCGTAGAGGTCGTATTCGTGATGATATTCCTTTTCAAAGTGTTTACACATGTGAAACATGCGAAAAACAGTTTGAAGACCGAAGTTATTTTCTAATACATTTATCTCAGCATAAAAGAGAGGAAAAGTACAAGTGCAAACTCTGTGGTATGAAGCACCTTTCATCTCTTTCTCTTAAGCGTCACATGGAACGCCATTCAGATCCGTCATATGTGCCGGGGAGGGGAAGAGGAAGACGTTTTCGTCATGATATTCCAATACAAAGTGTTTATACATGCGAAAAATGCGAAAGAAAGTTTGATAATCGAAATGTTTTTCTTATTCACGTCGCGAAGCATAATAGAGAAGAAAGGTTCACCTGCAAAATTTGCCACATGAAACACGTATCTTCCTTTTCACTTCAACTGCATATGAAGCGTCACTCAGATCCGACTTATCGTCCCAGGCATCCCAAATCTAGTATACCTGTTCAAGATGTTTACAACTGTGAAACTTGTAATCGAACCTTCGTGAATAGACAGAGGTACATTTGTCATTTGTACTATCACAGGAATGCTGGAACACAAACGAGTACCGGAAGCATAAGACGTAAAAGAAGATCAGATATCCCAGTTCAAGACGTTTACTACTGTGAAAAGTGTGGCTACAGCAAAGCATTTACCGATAGAATGAAATATATCATTCATCTTAACAATCACAATCAGGAGAAGCGTCATAAATGTGATGGCTGCTTAAAGTTGTTTAAATCCGTTCAAGCACGCGATGTTCATCAGACGAAATTTTGCAAGGGAATTCCGTGCAAATATAAATGCGACCGCTGTAAAGATATGTTTCACACTAAAATCATGCTTGCTCGTCACTTTGAAAAATACCATTCAAAATCCCTTATAAGTACTTCAACTACTATTGAATATCCATGTAATCAGTGCAGTCAAACTTTTAACACAACATTTGGACTTACAAGACACCAACAAATTTATCATCCTGTGGCAGAAGTTACATTGGAGCATGAATCTCCAAAGATTACTAATGATTATCAAGACAACAGCGGAGAAAACTCTCCTCACTCATGGAGCCCGGAAGAGGATAACCCTGTTCTCGCTGCAAGCTTTTGTGAAATAGAAATGGATGAAGCTCCTACAGTGGACGAAAAAAGTCAGAGTAAGCCACCTCCGAAGCGGAAGCAATCCGGAACTTGCCAATGTGGCGTTAACAAAAAATACAAGAGTCAGAAATTTTGCCATTCATTGAGATGCCCATGTGTTCAAGCCGGAAACAGATGCAGCAATAATTGTGACTGTGATACTGCCTGTCTTAATAACAATGAAATGGAAGATCAACAACAGCAAAAATTTAGAGACGGGAAAGTGAGCATGATGCTTGAGGATGGAGTCAATATTGATGAAGAGATGAATGCGTCCACTCCTGTTGTAATTGGATACTCTCATGAACCGTTTGATGAAAATTATCCTGACGAAGAACCGGAACCGAGTACCTCGTCTTTAGGCTACAGCAAATTAATTCCTACTTCAGAGTTCATTACCGTTGATGACGGGCAGGATGAATCAATGCGGCAACTTGAACTTGAAGGATATGTGGAAGAAGCGGAAGATGTAGATCCTCTGGCCGATCCAATCCCAGTACCCCAGGTTCCCCAGATATTAGAAGAATCTAAAAAGCCAATCAGTGCAAATAATTCACCCACATTGATTATAAACACAGCAGCAACAAAGTCCCATAATACTGCTGGGAATTCAGTTTCAAGCCCAGCCCCACGTACAGTAATTTCTACGAGCGCTACCACATCTGGTAAACAAAACAACATCGAGGCTTCTTTCGACAGTTTTAACCAAACTGCCAACTTGCGCTGCCAATTTTGTAAAAAGAATTTCAAAATCATGCCAACGTACATTTCCCATATTCTTCTTCATGAAGTAGAGAAGGCATTGCTGTCATGCCCCATCTGTTCAAAAACGTTTGAAAACCAGGTATCATCATTTATGCAACATCTTGACAGACACAATAGAGGAATAGACTTACAGTGCACAAAATGTAGCAGTAAATTCAAATCTTACGGTGATATGGACAAGCATCTTCGTGTACATCACTTCCAACCATTTGAATGCGGCATTTGTCGGATAAAATTCCCCAACCCGCAAGACATGATGTCACATTGGTCAAAAGTTCATCCCACATGCCAATGTGGCTTGTGCAATGTGAAATTTTTCTCGTACGATGATTTAACGTTTCATATGAAGTCTCTACATTCACCTTACGATTGCCTGCGATGTAATAACCGGTTCGAAAATTTGAGAAAACTCCTGGATCATATCGCCACATCACACGCTTCGGCAGGCTCTGCGCGAACCCATGTCCAAACGAACAGTAGACAAAGCAGTTTTAAATGTGATTATTGCGATGCTTGTTTTTCAAATGGCGAAGATCTAAACGAACATCTTTCAAATCACTTATCAACTTCTCAAAATGTATCTGGAGAAAAACGGTCTAATCATCATCAGTGTGGTCAGTGCGAAGCTACTTTTACATCGCTTGAAGATCTTCATGACCATCTAGCTCATCATATCATGGGTACCAACCAGGCAGTAAATAGTCATCAATCCTCTACAATCAGGAATCCTATTAGCACTGGAAGTAACACCGTGCATAATATGAACATGGACAATGATGTGATTGAGGTTGAACAGGTTATGGATGACCCAGTAAACGATAACATTCAACCGATCGAAGTACTCACTTGTCCCAAGTGTGGAAGAGGTTTTCGAAATCGTAATGCTTGGAGAGTCCATTTGATTTCACATAACCTATTTCTATGTTCAGCCTGCGATTCCACTTTTGATATCAAGGGTGAATTAGTAGATCACTTACGGCTTAATTCATGCATAGTACATTTTTGTGAAATTTGTGACCGTAACTTCCAAGCAAAAAAGTATTTAGTGCAGCATAAAAAGTTTGTTCATGGAGAAAAGAGGTCATCAATGGGCAACATAAACTCAGTTGAAAGAGGATCTTTCAGTGGGGAAGCACCTTCCTTTCCCGTTATTGTGGCCAGTACCAGCCTAGCTCAAAACCGTTCCGTTCAGGCTGAACCTAATACGTACACATCCTTTACAAGAGTGACAAGTACGCAAGATGAAATCGAAGAAATCGTGTTGGATTAAAAAAATATTTTATTTCTATCATGCAGATTATTTGTTACTTCATTCTGTTAAAATACTTCAAATTAATAAATAGTTTAGTATTAGCTATTTGCAAATAGGTTTATTTATTATTGGTGTATGTTTCTGCGGTCAAGATTTGAAATTTATGTAAACAGCATTATTGAAGGCATTTGATTTGTTTTATTGTTTTTAAACATTTCTTAATTACTTTTGTTAAACGATACGGAATTGTCATAATAATAGTAGCTTAGCCTTAGACCAAATAGTTTTTGCGAAGCAGACAAAATTTATAAGTAGAGGTAAGTAATATTAACATTAAGTTAAGCTATTATGATATTATGAATTGTAAGAAGCCCAAACAATATTACCAACAAAATACAACAGTCAAAACAGGACAAAAGCGTATATCGATTGTTTAAAAAAGACTGTTATAAACCATTAAATTAAATATGCGAATAAAATAAATTGACTGATTTATACAAATATAAATGAACTGAAATACTCGTTTGTCGTCCTTTTGGTTTTCTTCTGATAAATTTTGAATGAATGATGAAGCATAAATATTATGGTTAATAGTTTTCCAAATGTCTGAATATGAAGTGAAACAATGTGAACTAGAAAAGATGCAATAATTTGTTCATATTTTGAAATAATTTATTTTATCATTTCACTCGTCGTTTTCTTTAATGGCTTAAAAATAGTAATACATCGTTGTAATTTTGATTTCTAGTATAATAGCTTGTTTATTGGCTCGCGTTTGTTAAATATAATTCACAATAGTTTATGAATAAGTATTTTATCTATATATTAGTAATTTTCTGCACATATTATAAGGCACTTAACCACCTGCGTGGAGAATTAGCATACTTTTCTCTTGTTTTCATATTTATCGAAATAACATTTTCTCGAAAAGTTTGTCGTCGTTCGTAGCGCAGCGATGAAACACTTAAATTATAAGTTATGATGAGCTATTAACCTATAATATTCATACCCAAACAAAACACATTAATAGTATGAACAGCAAGAATGGTGACTCGTGTTGTAAAAGACTGCTATAAATATTTATCGTGAATTAACTGACTTGACAAAGTATATTTAAAATAAGAATACACGTAAAATGAACCTGAAACTACATACGTTGTCATTTTTGGTTCAATTTCCTTCCTACCATGTAATGACGAGCTCTGATTAAATCAATGACCATGAATGAACTTTAATATTCAATAACTTGATAATTAAAGCATTTAATTATTGTACAAACTATCGATATTATTGCGCTGGGTTGTCACTTTTCATAAGCAATCTTATTTGGATCCTGTTTTGTGTTGATTGCTTGATTTTCTATAAGCAAAAGAAATTGGAGATAATAGATAAATTATGTATGAAAACCTTTCCTACAAAGTCATGCGGGTTTTAATATATAAAGTTATACCCGACCACATGAAAACCGTAAAATAGTAAATACATGCTGCTATAAATTCCTGAATAATTTCTACCATAATCTTTGGTAAATCTAAGTAGTGACAGCAGCAGTAGGACTTTAACAATTTACTGTCTATCAGTTACATCTAACCCCTTTTGATTTACATGGCTGAAATTAAAGTAAACCTTAAATCAATTTGAAAGCGTATAAAACTCACTCTCCACTCTACCAACAAAAACCAGCATTATTTTTAATATTTAATGTTATAAGTTATAAGAAGTAGTATAGGTTTTGGCTGTTTTGACTTTTGTTGAATGCGTCATCCAACCGCGTCCATTTAAAACTTAATCAACGCAGACTAACTGCCTTGAGATACATTTATGCCTACAAATTCCCTGTGAAGTAATGATGATAATTGGTACACTACAGGTCCCTCGCTTAGTTTGTGAACTTTTTCATTTTCCAGAAGAAGTACAAATAAGCATTTTACATCTTCGTTGCTCAAATTGACAGTTCAGATAGACCCCACTTCTCACAGCATTTTTCAGACTTTAATCACATTGCAACGACAACCAAACCGCTAGTTACATTGAAAGTAAGCACACAAATGAATGTAACATCAGCCAGCACAACCAACTTAAATTAACAATGTAATCAACTCCAAAGCACTTTTTTTGCATGGTTGGCAGTGTTGGCACACCTGTACTGGCATATCCTTTTGGTGCATCTACTTTCCGGATGAGCTGCTAGAATCATTTGCTCTTGGACTTCCAAATGTGTAGCGCAAGCCAAAAGGTGTTTTCACGATTTTCCCCCATTTCTTCTCGTCTCCTGGAGTAGGTGACGGACAACTGCTAATGCTACCACTACTACTCGGCATCAACTTTGTTGCACTAATAGGATCACCACCACTCCTCCTTTGATTCCATGGACTGTCGCATCCGCCTGTTAGTTTTGTCTGTTCTTGGACAGACGCCAGATTCGAGGAAGACAGTGACCATTTCGATATGCGGTTACGCTGTGATGATCTGCCTTGCAAATCTAGGAAGGCTGCATCAATGTCGACTTCCATCGACGAATCCTGTAAATGCTGCTGACTTGGCTGATGATGATGATAAGACAATGGATCGCTTTGTGTGGAGCTGCTGTTTGAAGAGTTTCCTCCTCCCTTGCCAAATGGGAAACGCACTCCTCGGCCTTGCATTATAGGAACTTTGGACTCGTTGCTTTCCTTTTCTTTCTCCTTTTGTCTACACGGGCTAGGCGATCTCCTTGTGAGTAATCCACCAAAAAATGCAGCTTTGGAGCCCACTATAGACTTTTGAGATTTTTTCTCCTTCTCTTTCTCTGACTTTTCCTTTTCCTTTGCGATTTTCTCTTCCGCTTTTGTCTGCTTTGCTTCCCTTCTGTCCAAACTTTTGCAACGAGAAACATCATTGGTGAGCGGCGTGTATTTACCAGCTCCATATTCTGAAATAAGCTTGCCCTTCTGATCCCGTTCCAAAGATTTGCACTTGTTTGATTCCTGTAGCCCAACAAAAGCGGGGCTTTTAGGTGGCAGCCCCTTTGGCAACGCAGACACTGGGGAGAATACAGTTCCTCCACTGACCCCAACGTTGGCTGAACATTTGCCCCCGTTGGCGTCAGTTAGTATTGAGTCAACACTATTAGACAGAGTTCCAGAGTGCCCCTCATGATGTTCGTGTGGAGAGGTTCCTGCTCCGGCGGACCCCACCGATGGTGAAATAAATGGAGGTCCTGAGCTAGTTCGTGAAGACTGGTTCTGAGATGAGTTCTGAATCGGCGGCTTTGGTAAGGGTGGGAGGATCGATGCTTTCTTATTGTGCTGCTGGCTTCCTGTTTCTCTACCGTTATTGCTCATCATGGTCATGGAACCGTGGTTTATACTCTCCAATAATGAGTGGGAAATTTTTGCCTTTCTCGCTGTAGCGCTTGAATTAGAGAATCCTGGAATACAGCAAAGGCCCGATTGCATTTTCAGCCCCGACACCTCCTGCTTGAAACAAAAATTTACCTTCAACGTTGCCGATTTATTTTTTATTTTTTTGGATTTTCCATTTCTCCACAATGCATACAAATTATATAGAAATGCAAGCAACACTCCCTGTCTATGTGCAAGGTTTAACAGGGTTATTACTCACTAATTTTTCATTAAAATCTCAAATCCAACAAACACACACGGCAATTGAGTTAAAGAGTAAATTTTTGGTTCATGGCAAGTGGTATTGGGGTAATGCGCAAATTTTTAAAACAAACGAGTCAAAATGTTAATTCTGGTGAAATCACCAAAATTGTAACAACTAGGTTAGGATAACATATTATTATGCAATCGTTTGTCACACAATACCTTTGACAAGAGCTGGCTGTCAAGTTCCTTGAGCTGTTCATCAATCGACTTGGTGTTGCTTCTGGAACTATCAATGGATCCAGGACTTGAGTTCGCATTTGATGCTTGACCAACAGATCCCAAACTTTCATTTGAATTTTTTGCAAGACTAGAGCCACTTCCACCAAGTCTCAGCTTTGATGGAAGATTAGCATAACTGGGGGGCTCGGAGTCACATTTTGTGACTTTCGAATAAAACAAGGCAGGATCCATATGCGATCCCATGGGTTTTCCCATGTTGCTCATTGCCGATGCAAGGCTCATGGACGGCTGGTGATTGATTCTAGGTTTCTGGTCATCGCACAAAATGGAGTCTTGCTTGCCATTCTTCATACCTGAGGACACGGACGAATAACAGGGAGATTCTCTATAAAGTGGTGCTATGTATGGCGACGAATTTGACGAATTGAATGACGAGTAGAGATTCGAAGGCAGCGAAGACATTGGTGGGGGAGCGTTTTGCAAATGTAGAACACGTATCATCGCATCACGCTCAACCAGTCGCGATTCAAGATCTTTTATCGTCCTTTCAAGTTCAGCTGCTCGGTTGTGCGTAGAAGGCAAATCATCCAGGGCTGCACCGGATGAACTGGCACTACCACTACCATTTCCAAAGAAATGTGGAGTTTCTCCACGTGAAGACCAAGAGCTCGGGGTGTTCGGGGTTGATCCAGGTTGCGAGGTATTATGGCCATTTTGCCCCTCCAGTGTGAAAAACTGCTCCCATCTGGCTACAACCGACTGGAGACTGTGGATTTTTTCCTCTGATAGCTTCAATTTCTCTTGAAGAATTTGCAACTCTGGTGTAAGATCTTGCTTTGACTCTTGTTGCTGCTGCTGCTGGTGTGAAGTTGCTGGTGTGCCTGGATACGGTGGAGGAGCAGTGTAATTTCTCGGTGCAGGGGGACCCGAAGTGCACATTCCCTGGTTTCGAGGAACGTGTGAGTTACTTGCAGCATTTACAGAGGCGAGTTGAAGTTTCAAATCTGTAATTTCGGATTCTAGCTGTGATCTCAACTTTTTCTCAGACTGCTCTCGCTTTTCATTCGACAGTTGCAATGAGGACAGTGCTCTTTGCAGTTGCGATACTTTCTCCACATACTCCTGTTTTTTGTGGCACTGTAAAAAAAAATATAGTGTTTGTTCCCAGTCATGTTTCATGAGTCACTCGCATTTCTTTTGAATTAACTTTACATGCATCAATAAAATTTCTACCTCTTCTTCGAGACGCAAAACATTTTGCTGTGCATTCGTGAGAGCACTGTCCAGTATGTCAATGTGTGTACGTTGCTCAGAAAGTGTAGCGCGTTGGGCAGCCAATTCGATCTCTTGCCTTTCCTTTGTTGCGGCAAGCTCCTTGTCTAAAAGGTCACAAAAACAGTTTTACAATTAAGAACTTTAAACGGAATAATGTAGCATAATATTGTGAGAGGAAATTAAGGCAGCAGTTTTTACTTTCTGAGATCAACTGTGATAAGGCAGCGTCTTTAGCGGCTAGCTCCTTTTTATACGCATCTGTATCCGAAGACATGGCAAACGGTGAGATATTCTGCAATGAATTTGACGAAGATAAGAGTTCTCTATTCACCGCAGTCAACCTCTTAACCTCAGTAGTAAGCTTTGCCCTAGCAGTCCTTTCCAAACTTTCTCTTCTTTCAGCAGATTCAAACAATGATGCATGCTCTTTCTGCAGCCGTGTTAGTTCTGCCTCGAGCTGTCCACAAAAATGAAAGAATTAATACAATAGCTGTCACTTTCATGAACGATTTGTTACCGCTCATCAGTGGTTAATTTTAAATCATGCTTACCTTGTGAATGGTTTGAATCCGTCTACGAGCATTTGCCAGTTCTGCTTTCAAGTTGGAATTCTCTCGCATCAAAATTTCTAATATTTGCACGGAAGGCAGCACGTCATCATTCTTTTCCGCTGCTTGTGGCAGAGAGGAAGGTGGGTTATCATATTTTTTCCATTGCTGGCCCTGTTGTGATTGTTGGCAAGATTGGGATGCTTTGGAACAATCGTAGTAGTCAAAGTCGTGGCTGCAGCTATGAGGGTTCGTGCTCATTATTGTGGCATGTGTCAAGTCAGGTTGAGATCTTGAGAAACTTGATGATCTCAACAAATCGGAACTGCTTATCGGATCTTGCTACACATTTGATCAAATACATTATGGCAAATGAAAGCTTGTTACACAATGTGCTACTGAATGAATAGATGAATGTGAATGAATACTACGCTTACCTGAACTTCTTTGGCTAAATGTTTAAGAACAGTCAACTGGTCCAAATAGTCCCTAGGAATATCTAGTAATTCTGTGGAAGTGACTGCACTGTCACCACTTCGTTCTGACAGCAAACCTTCGTATCCTCCTGACTGACTGAGGCTACTTGATAAGTCCCTGGAGGGGGACTGGGATTTCCGCACTCCACCACATCCCGAGTTACGCCCAATTCCGACAGAAGTGAATTCATGACTAGCAGGTCTGGAATGAACAAAAGATTCATCATTATTACTGTTAAGGTGAACACAAATCATTTAATGGGCAGCTAATATTTTGAAATTTCAACTTTCTGCTTACATCCAGGTATCAGCGAGCAAACTGGAATTGTTCTGGTGAATAATTAGAGTATTGTATGCTGAGTGGCAGTTGGAGTCTAAGCTCAAATTACAGGGATGAGTTCCACTGTTCCTGTGTAAACTTGACCTTGAGGAAATGGAATTTGTATTAGAACTAATACCACTGACAGCGGCAGTTGGAGAATAGTAGTGGTCGGATTTCATGTCATGATGATGCTCATCTTCTTCAAGATCCGAGTCAGACTCTGATTCCGAAGACGAGGAGGTGGAAGGGAGTTTTTTCTTTGTTCTTGTTAAACCGATGACTTGGTGTGAATATCCAGATCCTGTTTGGTTCTTTCCTGATGCATCAACCACGGATTCTGCTTTGTGCTCCTCGCCTTGTGGTTCTTGTCGTTTTGTACATGTTAACAAAAGTCTGTCTTCCGGACTCAATTCCTCTGTAGATGAAATCAATGGATTGTCCATGATGGGCCCTTAATATGTGATTATCACCCACTAAATATCAGTCGTTCTGTGATGTTCGAGTTGTGATGTTGAGTTTTTTTTCGCAATCTAATTCATCTCTCTTCGTGCATCAAGTATCCGGAAATGATGTTCTCAGCTTTATCTGAAAGTTTACGGATTACAAAATGAATAATGCGGTGTGTATTTTTGCAAATCAATGCTCATGCATTTATTTGAATGAAATTGAATGCATTTGCTTTGTGTTGCCTGTATTTTGAAAGGATTTAATCAAATGAAAGTTTACACAGTCAATCAAGAAAAGATACGAGATTTTTGTTCTCACATTTATGTATAGGGGTGTATGATATTATTATGCACAGTGAGCTGTAGATAAAATGACTACATAAGATAACAAAGAGCAGAGAAACTGATAAAATATTTTTACTCAAGTACTTCTCTGCACTTTCACATTCCATCGGATTATCAAAAATTGTTTTGATTTAAATCAATGCATTCTTATAGAAGCAATATTAGGTTTTACTACTCAGAAACCGTAATTGTTCCCAAGCTATTTATACTGTATCTTACTTATCAGCCTTCTCCTCACTTAAGTTTCAACCTTAATACGTAAAATGGAACTTTGTGAACCACTGGTCAACTACTCTGTTAAAATGCATGTCAGCGTAACTACAAACTATCCAGAGTTTAGTAGAATATTCATGTATGGAATTTTATACTTATAGTAATTAATTGCATACTGGTCCATAGCAGTAAGGGGATTTATGATGCATGCAATGTGGGGCTATAATGTATGTATGTATGGTGAATGGTGGTACAGCAAATCGCCATCATGACGTGATATGCATGCTTTTAATCATGAAACATTGGAATGTCTGTTTTAGGTAGAACGTCGCAGTAAATGTTAAAAATTTTGAGTAATGAATGGAATTCCAAGTATGTGAATGATTGCTCATCAACTTCATATCATCATGGTGTCACACGTAATCTGGCTTGCTTAAAGATCCAACCAAAACGCTCAAACTGTATACAGTATAGTCTCTAATATGATTACAATTTTGTATTTGCGTTGATTAATGCAACAAACTCAATTGTACAAATTCCATCTCTCATTCTTGCTAGTTGACGAATTCAGCACAAAACTGAATGGTATGATTAATGTGCTTATGTAGGCACCTTCCAGCCAATGCGCAGCATTCACGAAAAAATTTAACCATTAAACTATTTGACGACTATAGCAGCAGCACTTTCGGAATAGTTTGTGATTCATGATGATCCTATTACCTTGCATACTAGTCGGCTCATTGCCATTCACATTGTGATTGTGATCATAAAATGCACGCACGTTCATTTGTACCATATTATTTTAACAAGTTTCGAGCATATTTTAGGAACTATTATTGATAACAAATAATGATATTTTTTAGTAATTGGGAAAACCATTGAAAGTTTTCTCCAGTTATTCAACCTATCAGTTCAAATGCTGCAAAACCAAAGGCTCACTTTTGTAAGTCTTTCTATATGTTAAAGTAAAGGGAATTCATGTAGCAAGTTCTCTGCCTCATCGGAAAAACATTCTGAATAAATTTTGCTAAAAATATTATCATTGCCTGACTTCATTTTTAATGCATTGTGTTTACTGTTGTCGTACCTTAAAATTAAAATTTGCATAGGTAATATCACAAAAAATTTTCTGCATACTTTGTTAATTCCTGCTGTTTGCAATCCATCCTCATCATTACACTTCACGCATGGACACTATTTGTAGTTCAAAAATCGCCGTGTTCGTCTTTAGACCAATGGCCAATGCTTCCAAATACCAGCGATGGTCAATCATAAATAAATGTTCGGTCGATCGTTACATAACTGCACAATCACACACTTATTATCAACGCGTGATGTCGACATGTAGTAGAGTAGAAATGATTAGTTTCTTCCGTGGTGTTATAGCCGTGTACATTTGCCAGTTAAAATTTGACTAGAGAGCATTTACTAAATTACTTTGGAACAAAATGTGATGTCACTGTAAAATGCTTCTTGCATGTTTCCTGTCAAATGATTATGTTTGCAATAATATCAGGATCAAGTAAACTTATACTTTGATCTAGGCACAAACTCTAACTACTCGACAATAATTATAATCGTTGCACACAAACGTGATAAAAATAGTGTACGCACAAAATATTTGAATCAAAATCGTATTTTTCGCTGTCGCAGTGTTTTATCATTGACAAATGGGTCGTAAATATTCAATAATATTGTTTAGGTATGTGTAATATGTAAAGTTACATGAGAAAGAAATGCAACAGGTGAAATAATAATTGAGTGTCAGTAATTCTTAAAAGCGTGATATGTTAATGCAGGAGAAAATAACTGAAATGAGTCACTAGAGTTGAGGGATCGATTATTCATGGCACGTAATAATATGATATGTTAGTATCTATATATGTATATTTTTATATTTTCATGATGGTATGTGATTCTCGTTAATGAAACTAAAATACGGGATCCTCTTTCTTGTACTCATCAACTAATCTTATTTAAAGCATATCCTGTATTATGCATTCTTCTTCTCTGGTATGCGTTGTCTCGTGAATGTTAAAAGAACAAAAAATCCTTTTTTCACTCTTCTACTTCTCTGTTGCATATTTATTTATTATACAGACATGAATCCCCACGACACAGCCTTGCAGCCTCTTGCAGGCAGTTTAGTTTGGTAGAAAAATCTGTGCTGCAGTTACAGCATTTGGACGATGATAATGATGATGATATTGGGATGATCTTTTAGGTACATCAAAGTACGCAGGCTATGTTGGTTAAAATGAAAATTGTAGTATGACTAGTTGCTGTGAGCTGCTGCATAATATGTGTGAGTTAGAAATGCTTTCCAACATATCATTTCTTTCTGTCAATACGATATACACACGCAGACTCTATAAAAACGGGCTGTGTGGTTAGGGTTAGTGATACGATGACATGAATGAATATAATACAGACTACCAAAGGGGTTTTGAAATTCTTTAGAGTTTTTTGTTACATGCATGCTTCAAAAATGCAGCATGCGTAGTATGCATAGGTGGGCAAGGATAGCATTTCTTGAGCAATTTTGGTTTAAAAATCATAATATTGATATTGTATGGATGCGCATAACAGTTAAGTTTGCACATGTTTAATAAAAGTAAAACACATAGCATGACAACCTCTATACGGGTTTATTATGCCAAAGGGTTTAAAAGCTTTAAAGTATGGTCATGGTGGTGGTGGTGCATAGTAGTAGTAAAAAGCTCACTCTTGTTAGTATATCTTACTCCTTAGGTAAGACTAGCATTTACACATTGATAAGTAAGGAAAGTACATAAAGGTAATATTCTTTTTGAATTATTAAAACAACGATTTACGACTAAGACCATGATAGGTTGTACAATATGAATGATCCTACTACTATGCTTTGAATTATGTATGTGCCATTAAACTTCAAGTCATAAAGGGAGTGGAATAATCTCAAAGTATGCAATGAAAAGACGATTCGTTTTGTTGTTAAAATTCCTTTTAGGAGGAAAGACTATAAATACTTTTAGTTGGAAATCACATATTGCTGCTGGCATAAAATCAAGATCGTCTACATTTCTGATTGTCGTTGTTGTGTAATATTTTGAATGTGATATTACATGAAGGATAGAGGTATACGCATTAATAGAGAGACAATTTAAAAAAAAAATACATCCTCTATAGAAAACACAAATGCACCTTCAACCTTGGATTTTGCAGTTTCATCACTCACAATATCAATTAGCGGTATGGATAGTGGATCTATTTATTCTGCCAGAAGAAGAGACACTTTTTTGGGCATTGTTTTTTGAGGAATCACTCGATGTTTTCCAGAAACTCAAAAAATATGAAGCCAGTAATATAGAGAAAAAATACAAAATTTTGTAGTTTTAAAATGTCCACCAATTAACGGGATGCTCTCTTAATTTACAGTAATTAATTCGCTTGTTGATATCATGTCTAGCATTGTATGTGACAGGCAAGTACTGTGAGTTAATTAACCTGCAGTACGGCAAAATACCAAAGTCATTCCACATATTTACACCATGATGTGAATTGCAATAACGGGCATGACATCCGCGATAGTGTGATATAGATTTTGCTGTTAAGGAGCCTTGTCTTTGTAGAATGCAGAATGAAAACTGTAGCTTAGGGTCTTGTAGCGGTTGCGGTGTTTTGTATTGATAATATTATGTGTTTTCTGCACAAACTTTTACACTCAAGAAAGAGTAAGATTTGCATGGCATATTTCCTTGCATGGTTTGAATACAACAATTCATATCAAAGGATTCACTCACTCTGTTTGTACTTGTTGCATGCAAACAAGCGCGGTATCATGGCATTTAGGATATCATTCATTCATGTCATTGTAGATTGAAATGGAATGTAGATTTTTAGGATTTTTATGAATGATTGGCTGCACTTTTGTACCAACATACCTTGCCAATGCTGCCATCAATATACTGGTGGTGTGACATAAAATACAGTACATAAATACACATTATTGATATGGGGGTTCTGTTATTTAATACGTCATACTCATGGCGTGGTGTATGTACACTTTTATAATTATCAATGTTTGTGATAATAATGCGCTACTGCATCTACTAATTATCAACCGAAGTAACGGATAACATGTTTTATAAAGTCATGCAAACATTTTCTTCTCATCTAAAGTATTCCACAGACGCAGTACAGCACTTACGTGCATAATATGTTAATACATCATTGGCATTTACTATTTGATCATAAACAACATATAAACGAAGCAGTAAGCTAATTGCCAAATAACATAATGATGAGCAGTTAAGACAATGTCCTACTTCGCACATTATGCTGGATTTAAAACTTCTACTGAAGCGTAAACGCACAGGATTCTGTTTATATGTCTAACGTCATACTCATTAAAATTCCAAAATCAAAGGTTCATCCTATGATGATGACGATGACGTTTTTTCTGCTTGCCCAGCCTTGTACCGCTTGTTCGAATGATGATAATTGATAATGGAAAAGTAAGATCGAATCGGAGCTCGGACATCATGAAATGTGCAGCGAGGTGTATTGCATTGTAGGGTAGGTGTTGTAGAGAATTGTATGCACTTTAATGAGTATCAAAAAGTCTGCAATTCATTCTTCGTACTGATGGTTATAATAATTAATGATTTTCTTGCATACATAGTATATTAGTTCCTTAATCCTTATGCCATGAACTCACGAGAAGAGCACATTATATAACGTGTGCAGATTACTTTATGCAGCAAGTTAGAGGTAAGAAAATTTGTTGACAAATAATTGGTAAATACGAGCAATAAATACCATCGAGTATCGAATACTTCATTTGCGTAAAATCGACATAAAACAAAGACAATTTCTTGTGCGTGCATAATACATAGTAAAAATATTATTATAACAGCTCCAAAACAGCTCCATCAGTATTGCGATTTGCGATGTGCAAGTAGGTATGTAAAGTGGGTAATTGACGGAATTTTTCCAAGCTTGTAGACTCATAAAACGTAAGTAAAATGGTACAAAGAGAAGGAGTGAAAAGCAGAGCGTTTCCTAAAAGACCAATGGCAGGGAAGCGGTCTATGCGCAGAAAAGAAGCGGGACAAGCTTGTCATCAATGAAACACATGTGAAACCCTAACAAGATCTTTTCTTCCTTGAAAAGTTGTGCCTTATGCCAATGATCCATTTCTGTAGGTTCGCAACAATATGCACCATAATATTCATAAATTCACCACCCAATTCTCATGCTATAAGTTTTTTCCTTTCAACACTTGCAGTGCAGTGTTTCAAGTACCATAATTTTGAGTCCTCCTCCTACATCCTACGACGTAAAATAAACAGTCCCATTCCACTCTCTCATTTTCCACTGTTTTTCTGTCCACAAATGCACAAAAATGAATCAGCATCAATCAGCAAGGATGTGATGAATATGAAATGCATGAAAATCTTGCGGAAAAATTTCCTTTGTGTTTCGTGATGCTCCACCTCCAACATCCATGCTCACATTCTAGCAGCCAAAATCTTGGAGGGTTCTTCTCCTGTCACCTTCATTGTCCGTTGTTGCACTCGCTTTTTTCGCTTGAAATTGCTCTTTTGACTACGCAGTACGCAGTCGTGAGCATTGTTTTGTTCTTCATTATCCAGAACATTTCCTTTGTTCGGCAGTACTCTGCATCCGTTTGTTGTTTTCGCTGTTCACATTGTGAGTCGTGAGTTTTCACCAAACTTTAGGTCAACGAACAAAAGTGCTGCTGTGAGTGAGAAACTTGAAGTCTTGAAACGTTTTGAGGGTCCATTGGCCATGCCATTCCTTGTTTTGTGAAATCAACGATCAGTCTTCTGCATTTTCTCTACCTGTCCACATCTCTCAACTGAACTGACTACTCAACTGTTTCATTCTTTGTCTTTGTGAAAACGTTTTTATTCTGTTCTAGAACTTGTAATTGAAGAAGTAAGTTCATCGGGTTTTTAGGTTTAATGTGGTTGACAATTTTTTATTTGGGAAGCTGCTGACAGTGAGTTAAACCGGTTTGTGAAAAGTTTTATTTGTCTCTTCTGTGTTCATTTTGGAATAGCGTGAAGTGTAGGTGGTGTTGGTAAGTTGTGTCATAGTCATAATTGTAATTGATGCATTGTATTGGGAAACTAGTTAAGATTAAATTATCCGAAGGCACCAATATTCCAATGTTTGACAGTGAGTTAATTTGTTTGTGTTTGAACAGAAGTCTTCAAAATGGTTCAAAACAGGATGTTTGTGGTGAAGAGGAATGGAAGGACTGAAGAGGTTCACTTCGACAAGATTACAAGTCGCATTGAGAAGCTATGCTACGGGCTCAACATGGACTTTGTCGATCCGCCATCAATTACTTTTAAAGTAATTAACGGTCTTTATTCTGGCGTTACAACTGTGGAACTGGATAACTTGGCTGCAGAAACTGCTGCTACGCTGACTACTAATCATCCTGACTATGCCATTCTTGCAGCTAGGATTGCTGTCTCAAATCTTCATAAGGAGACCAAGAAATGCTTTTCTGGTAAGTGTTTTCTTCAAAGGATCGTTGATTGAACATTACAAAAAGCGTTTCAAATGATGATGATCATTAATGATCTCTTCTCTGTCATGTAATGTATTTTTTTCATTTATATTAGATGTGATGAAAGATTTGCACGAAATGGTGGATGAGAAAAGCGGGCACGAGTGTCCAATGATCTCTGACAAGCATAACGCCATCATTCAAAAGAACGCCGAGAGGTTGAACTCTGCCATTGTGTATGATCGGGATTTCAACTACAATTACTTCGGATTCAAGGTGCCTCTGAATTCAATTTTAGAACACTTTTCTCAATACTTCTCTTACTGATTTTTAATTTTAATCTTATGTTTTATGAAGACTCTGGAACGCTCATATCTGCTGAAAAACAACGGGAAGGTTGCCGAGCGGCCACAACACATGCTGATGCGCGTAGCCATTGGGATTCACGAAGATGACATTGACGCTGCAATTGAAACCTACAATTTGATGTCTGAAAAATGGTTTACCCATGCATCTCCTACTCTCTTTAATGCTGCCACTAACAGGCCACAGTTGTCTTCTTGCTTCTTACTCACTATGCAAGAGGACAGTATTGATGGTATTTATGATACCCTGAAACAATGCGCATTGATTTCCAAAAGCGCTGGAGGCATCGGGTTGAACGTGCACTGCATCAGAGCAACGGGATCGTACATCGGTGGAACAAATGGAATTTCCAATGGCTTGGTGCCTATGTTGAGGGTCTACAATAACACTGCAAGATATGTTGATCAAGGGGGCAACAAGGTAAGAAAATAACGATATGATTAGTTTGATACACTACACACTAGTTTACCTGAAAAGATGAGAATTATATTACTAATGTGTTTTTGTGTTTCTTCAGAGGCCTGGTGCGTTTGCAATTTATCTGGAGCCTTGGCACGCAGACGTCTTTGAATTTTTGGATCTCAAAAAGAACACTGGTAAAGAGGAAAACCGGGCTCGTGATTTATTTTATGCTCTTTGGATTCCTGACCTGTTCATGAAACGAGTTGAAAGCAATGGGGATTGGTGTTTGATGTGCCCAAGGGAGTCCCCTGGCTTGCATGAAACTTGGGGAGAAGAATTCGAAACTTTGTACACCAAGTAAGCTTGTCGATTACAATGCAAGAAAGAATTGACGAATGGTGGGTGTTAACATAAACTAATTATAAATCTGAAATTGTTTCAGGTACGAAAAAGAAGGAAGATACAGGAAGAAGGTCCCTGCTCAAAAGCTATGGTATCACATTATTGAATCCCAAATTGAAACGGGAACTCCATATATTCTGTACAAGGATGCCTGTAACCGCAAGTCAAATCAGCAAAACCTTGGAACGATTAAATGCTCCAACCTCTGCACTGAAATCGTTGAGTATTCTGCCCCAGATGAAATTGCAGTGTGCAACCTTGCATCAATTGCGGTTAACATGTACGTAAAACCGGATCGTACATATGATTTCATCAAACTGAAGGAAGTTACAAAAGTCGTCACACGAAATCTCAACAAAATCATTGACGTCAATTATTATCCCGTACCTGAGGTAAGTAATGTGATGTCCTTTATAACAATAATTAGAATAATCCAAACTCCCAATACAATCTTAATGCAATCGATGTATTATTGGTTATGACAATTGCAGACTAGAAAGTCAAACATGCGACACCGTCCGATTGGAATCGGCATTCAAGGATTAGCAGATGCCTTCATCACTATGAGGTATCCATTTGACAGTCCCGAAGCCAAGAAACTGAACATTCAGATCTTTGAGACGTTGTACTATGGAGCATTGGAAGCCAGTACAGAATTAGCTGAGAAAGAAGGAACATACGAAACATACGAAGGGTCACCAGCAAGCAAAGGGGTATGTGCCAAAAAACTTACAAAATCACATTAAAATATGCATTACGCTGATAACCTTGGTCTTGGAAGTCGACAATGGTTATATTTATGGTAATGTGTAATTTTACAGATTTTACAATATGATATGTGGAACGTGACTCCTACTGACCTGTGGGATTGGGCAAGCTTGAAGCAGAAGATTTCGCAGCATGGACTCCGAAATTCCTTACTTCTTGCACCGATGCCTACTGCTTCAACAGCTCAGATTCTGGGAAACAATGAGTCAATTGAAGCGTACACATCAAACATTTACACAAGAAGAGTTTTGTCTGGCGAATTTCAGGTAAATTTTTTAATTCCATAAAATGCATAATCCATGTAGTATGCTGTGTTAGAATAATAGAAATAATAAATATGAATGCTTTTGTGACACGAAAGATCGTGAATCCTCACCTCCTCAAAGACTTAACCGAGCGAGGACTTTGGAGCAATGAAATGAAGAATCAACTCATTGCTGCCAACGGTTCTGTTCAGAATTTGCCAGACATTCCAGCTGACGTTAAAGCATTGTACAAGACTGTTTGGGAGGTGTCTCAGCGCGTGGTAATTGATATGGCTGCAGATCGAGGGGCATTCATTGATCAATCACAGTCGTTGAATCTTCACATTGCTGAACCAAGCTTTGCAAAACTAACTTCAATGCACTTTTATGGATGGAAAAAGGTTAGACATTACTTATTTTCTCGAAAGAGTCAGAGTAGTCAGAGTGCCCCCGTGAATGTTCTAACTTTTTTTTTGTTTATGATAGGGTCTGAAAACTGGTATGTATTACCTGCGAACAAAGCCTGCGGCAAATGCGATTCAATTCACGGTGGACAAATCAAAATTGAAGTCACAAGAAGAAAACATGGCTGGAATGGTGTGCTCGCTTCAAAATAAAGATGAATGTATGATGTGCAGCGCTTAATGTGCTGGTTACGGAGTAAAAGCAACGATCACACTTCAAAAAGCTGTTGTAAAAATGAGTGATTTAAAAAAAATTATTGGTTTAATACCAAAACATGCCTGTAATTGATTGTTTTAAGGTATGCATACTAAATATTTTATTTCATCATCGTGATGAATCTTGTATAAGTACTAGAAATGTTTTAAGACGATAACGTAAATCAGTGTATTGTACATGGTTTAGGTAACATTAAAGGTAAATGGTTATGCGATAACGAATAAAAACTAGCAGTTTTAATTAATTCCAGATATACATGCGTACCATTTTATTTATATTTGTCACTGTTTGTGCAGCATCTCTTCATGTAGGATTTAGTAAATGATGCTATACTATATAGTGAGGTCGCGACGTTGGTAGAAATGAACAAAGAAGTTTCTAACAGCGCGTGTGTATCCAATATCCCGAGAAATAGATGCCTCTATCCCGTAGCTGGGAACACGCCTCCGATCCGACTGCCCGGTAACATTTTTCAGTCATCACGTCTCTATTCTCTGGGTTAAACGGCTGGAGCTCAAACCTTCAATGCATACTATTTACCCTGTGCTTCTTACCCGAATTTTCCCTTTTGTGTATTGATTAATGCTATTTGACATCCGATACACTAAAGTTTTTCTTTCACGTTTACGTCTAAGAAAGCCTGGTTCTCATTTCTATTTCTATAATAATAATGATAATATTATATGTAGGTGTAGAGTAGAGAAAGCTGAATTCAATTTCTGTTGAAATGCTTTTTGTTTTCTCTCTTTGAGTCGTTACCTTTTTTCTTCAAATTAAATATTGACGAACGGCCGTTGCTTGTTTGCTAGCTTGCCTTTTAGCCAATCAGCATCAGCATTCACTTATGATTTATTTAAGGCTTGAACAACTTCAACTGTGTTTTCTCAGTTATTTTGTGCGGAAAGGGCTAACCTACTCGTAACATTCGTACTTTTATAAATATAAAAATGTAGTCGTTGATGAATTCAGTTACGTTGCTGCCAAATGTTAGCAGGCATTTTTCATTAATGCATATCGCCATTAACCGTAAGCAGATATATCAATCTTCTGTGATAGTAAAGATGAGTAACTGTGTCCGTCGATCAGGAAGGAAAGGTTATCATGCTCCCAGGATTATCGAATACCCATATTAAGAAGTAGTAGGTCATTAACACATTGCGCACATTTCCGTGAAGGAATTGAAGTACAAACAATTTCCGTGAGTTGCTAGAAATGATATTATATTTTGAATTTATTGACGATTTATTCAACGTTCCTATAAACTTGTAAAAATAGACTTGAAGTGAAAAACTGTTCTGGAAATTCTTTACTCAGATAAAAATATGGCACCTGCACCGCCAAAAAATTTCTGGGGTCCGCCGACCTCAACTCTTGACTGGTGCGAGATAAATTATGAAGTCAGCCCATTCGTGGCGGAATTTTGTAAGTAAAAATCCTTTTAATAATAGGGCTTTGTAGTCACGCCCATATTTTTGCAGCAATTTACAAATAAAAAAGTATTTAGGGTTTGAAGAGACAAAATTTGATTTTCAGGGAATACAATGAGCAATCTGGGAATGATCATTCCTTCAGTGTTTGGGATTTATGAAATTGTGCGTATGGGGCTAGAACGAAAATTCATTTACACACACTTGTGTTTAATCGGTACGTTATCAATTATGCATTTTTAGTGAATAAGTAATTGTGTGTCTTTTCTCTCACCACATGTATTTAAGAGTGTTGACCATTAAATGTTATATAGCTGTGGGAATCGGCTCATGGGCATTTCATATGACACTTTTATACTACATGCAATTGTTGGACGAACTGCCTATGGTTTTCGGAAACATTCTTCTAATTTACCAACTAGCGGAAATCCGTAAGCCCATCAAGAAACCAGTGAATTCAGCTCTTCTCTTTGGCTGCTGCTCTTATGCATTCTTTTTCACTGTATTCTACCTTGCCTTGAAGAATCCAATTATCCATCAAGTGAGTACTTCCTGTTTGATTTCTCATAATATTTCATATTCTCATGAGATGACCAAATCATATTTCAAATTTCAATGTATAGATCATGTATGGTGCTGGCGTTGTCGTTGTCTTAATAATGGACTTACGGCTAGTCAATTTCAATCAATGTCGTACGTGTACACGACTCCTTTCTTATGGATTTTTCACGTACACTCTAGGATTTGGATTGTGGAACATTGACAATCAACTTTGTCCGTTATTGACGTAAGCCCGTTTATGTCATATTATAACTTTTTAAATTTTGGGAATTAAAAAATTAAATAGTTATATGATTTATATTTTCAACTTACGATTGAAACAGCGAGGTGAGAACAAAATTGCCAAAGTATGTCGGACCTATGACACAACTACATGCTTGGTGGCACATTCTAGCTGGATATGCAACGTACATGCATATATTGTTCGAGTAAGAAATAATTTAGAGCATTGTGATTACATTGCAAATTGATATACCTATTCAAATTTATGCGTAAATTGCATTTAATATTAAATAGTTCAAAATCGTTGAAAAATACATTTTTTAAATATATCTGTTTAGAATTCATGCTCGCAGCCATTTTGTGAAACCAAGGACAGAAATTGTGGTAAAGTATTTCGGCTTTTCAGTAGAGCCAATGTATCGACACCGGAATGAATGATCCTGGAACAGAAGTAGACAATAAGAACAGGAACGGCACAAATAAT
>JAQIXX010002005.1:0-27893 GCA_034700605.1 Willowsia nigromaculata | reverse complement strand
CTGGTCATCCTCTCTCTCTGGAGCCTCTCTCTCGCGGTCCTCTACCAACTCGTCTGGCTGGGTGCCAAGGCTGGAATATTGGTGTTCTTCGTGTGTTTCTGCTACCTAGGCTAGGCTTCTTGATCGTCTTCAAAAAACGACCACTTGGATCTCTACTGCCCAAGGGCTGACATTGTTCCTTCCGTCTTGTTCCAAGCTGGGTTATGGATTCCCCTTCCAATATGACTCATGCGTAATAGCTATAGTTGGGGATAGTGGGTGGACGTGTTTTGGAAACACAAGCATACATTTAAAAAATTTGCACAACATTGGATTATTTAGCTTTGATTGCAATATCGCCATGCTGTTTCATATCCAACTTTCATTGTGCTCATGAACTTGAGTAGTCACTCTGAAAGTGTTCAGCCATCTTTTTAACGTTTACCGTTACCGTGTAATTGATCTGACTAAAATCATTAGTGGTTTGTTTCCTTCCCCATGTACCAGCATTTATACACATATATCATACATGGGAATTGAACTATCCGACTGTGTATTATTTCATTACATCGCTGTTTCTTCCTTTCTTTGTAACGGTCACATTTTTTCAACAATTTTGAGACCTAATTTATTTTATCTGATTTATTTGCCTCTATACCACTTATAAACTTCTCTCTTGAGACTTTTCACGGAAACCAGAGCAAATTAAATTGACTTTTTAAAAGAACCTTTTTGACATTTTGTTTGGTCAAATTGGCGCTTTCTTATAGAGCATGTCTTTGGCTTTGAACAAGTCGAGTATGTCCACTTAAAAACTCAAAACTAGGCAATCTAAAATGAAATTATTCTGTTTTTGTGCTACATGCTGTTTTTACATTTGAACTACCTAATCGCTTGTAGAATCTACATACGTCACGTCACATTTAATTTTCGGAGAATACAAAAGTCAGCTTTGTAAAAGTGCACATGTTACGTAGGAGGAAATTATATTAACCTTAATGAATGAGATCTGTAGTCTCAAGGTATGTACATGTATGTTATATGGCGGACAACCCTTTTCTTGTTGAAAACATGTAAATATTTCTGACAACCTTGCTTTAACCAGGAACAGTTTACAGTGTGTCGACCTGTATGGAATACTACATGTATAATAGCAGAGCACATGCAACAAATTCGCATATTTGATGAAGGTCATTTATCGTTAGTGCGTTGGTTTTAATCACGTATTCGTTTTAAGTCAGGAGTTTTTCTATAAATTCTCCAAAGCACGGAGGATTTAATCTATTTGAAGAGTTTCTTCATCCATACAGAGGCCCATTAAATATTTTCCCTTCCAACTCGGAAACAATTTCCAATTTATTTGTATCAACATGTCGTATGAGTTTAAATTTATCCCAGTAACACCAACAAGAATAGCGCCATGTTTATTTATACCTATTATCGACTACTTCATTTATGTCATTGCATATTGTCTACTTCCAGATAAATATAAATTGGTTCTATGTGGTAATCATAGTAAACATGTTCCGTTAAGCTACAAACTAATGGTTCGTGTTTTATCATCTCAAGAAGCTCAAGCCAAACACCCTCCAGCCACACATTGCCTTACTGTCACAACATTTATTTCAGAGTGATGTCAAGATGTCCATAAAAATTGAAAATGACCAGGAGCACATGACCACACGACAATATCGTTTTGTTGGAGTGCAATTACAGTGCAATTGATATTGTCGTAATTGTAAAACCAGAAGAAAAACAGGAGAAAAAACACAACTCTAGTTACACGCGTTACACGGAAGCTCACTAAAAAAAGTACATACATGGCAAAAAAATGACATGTGTAACGACTTTTCTCAGAGCAATAAACAACAGCGACATTGCACTGCTGTGTATTTATGCACGTCATTGTGTCGTTAAATGCACAACAAACGGCACTACTATTTTTTTTCTCTTTCTCTAGTCTCTGGGCTTAGCAAGTAAACTAATGTTATTGCAAAAGCAATAATAATAGGTTTTAACATTTACGACCATTACTTGTCATTTAATGCACACCTCTCTTGGGGTCTCCTTTCTTGGACCATTTCGACTACTTTCACCACTAGTGCACTTTCTCCATTTCTTTTTTCCTGGACAATATATTTTATTGCCATCAGCCACGCTGTTTTTTACGGCACTGTTGATTTGCTGGTGTGTCAAATGTGTGTGGTAACGCATAAAAAATGTACACAGTTTTTCTGTCAAAATTTTGAAGGAGAAGATATGACATGGGTAATGGATAACCGTATATATTCCAAAGAATTTCGTTCACGAGAACACCAAAATAGATTGGAAATTGAATTCTCCAAAAATTCATTACATGAGTTGCTTTAGGCTTCGTTGAATTTTCTGTGTACGAATTAAGCCTGAATAATGATATGGAGTTGATATGCTTAGAAAATAACAATTGGATAAATTGACATTTACATTGGAAGATGTGACGTATGGCAGAAACAAAAACATGAATTGTCACTTATATGTGTAGGTTGAAAAATTACTATTTTTGGGTGAAATCCATCCATAACCATGTAACATGCATTGCATACGAAAAACATTGAGATGTCAGTGATGTCACTTTAGTAGTTGACTTGTTTGTTGTCAGAGAAAGCAGGATTATTGTATTGACAAGTATGATGCTCAGTGTGACAAATAATTCTTGGAAAGGAAGTTGTTTTTGGATTATGGATTAAAACAGAAAATAGCGAATTTCATATAAGCTATAACATAGAGTAGGTGGCGCTTAGTAATTAACATGCTTCGAAAATACGAAACTTTGTAGAAATCCGGGCATTGAAATTTTTCATTCAAAACCCATAAATTTAGGAACCATGTACTTGCAGTCTTGCAGAGTAAGAATTTGCAGGGGTTATAATAACATGCAAAATTTTGAATTGAGTACAAAGGAGCCATTTACTTTCACAGGAATGCTCAAGTACTGCGTGTCTTTACCAATGTAATTAATTACTTTTCACTAGTATCCCGTATCAAATAAGACATTAACCTCATCCCCTCATATAACTCACATAATGCAAGACACATTTTATATATATTACACTCAATCAATCAGTTAATTAACAAGAGCCAAGCAAGAAAAGGAGTATACCATAAGACTCTATCTGATGATCAAACTCCTCTCATCTTCGCTCATGGCTTTCCTTTTAATCTCCATTTTCCACGGTTTCAATGGCCGGACCACG
Organism: Willowsia nigromaculata; assembly: GCA_034700605.1. Classification (NCBI taxonomy): domain Eukaryota; kingdom Metazoa; phylum Arthropoda; class Collembola; order Entomobryomorpha; family Entomobryidae; genus Willowsia; species Willowsia nigromaculata. Next base: position 24,681 of record JAQIXX010002005.1, on the reverse strand, counting down.
TAATCATCATCTTTTTTTCTCCTACTTTTCCTTCCCAGAACTTTGGACCTTTCAATCACCTAAAGATCTATATTATCTTCTCCTCCAACTTGTCTTCTTCTCCACATACCCATACAAAAAACCTACTCCACGTGTGTGGTCTGGTCTTGGTCTGTACATTCATATTGTGTAACAAGTAACTCCAGACCCGAAATACTTTTTTTTATTCTCCTTTTAACTTCCTTCCTGTTCTTCTCGAGATTAAAAGAGAGGTTGGTTCAACTCCTTCTCTCTTCAGAATACAAAAAAAACCTGGAGAGATTTCCGTCTTCCATCACGTCTCCAGTAAGTATTCTTCACTGGAGAAAAAAAGGAATGACTACACACAGAAGACTACTATCTGCCTTTCAGATGGAGAGATGGATGTGGGATAAAAAACACCGTAAAAAATGGGTCAAGCTGTGGTCTGGTCTGGTTTTGGCCTGGCTTCACTTGCTGTGTCGCTCATGTTGCCGGTGTATTGGATTGGAGTGTGGAGAGAAGGCTGTGTGTCGGTAAATGAATGAATGTTCATGAGTTTCCTTCCTGTTGTAGTCGTGTTCTCGGGTGATGAAAAAGGATGGGTTTGAATTGTACATAAAATTGTGGAAAAAATGCCTGCTCAACATATAGGTCCATTCTTTCTTCTTTAGAAGCTTTTCCAAGATATGAGAATGGATCTGGGTTTTTTTTTTCTTGGCGAAAGCAACAGAAGCGATACATACAAGATGGGGGTTTTCTTGGGAAAGACAGAGAACATGATGAACATCAATCCAAATTTGAAACATGAAGACTCCCACATCTTTCGCCCCTACCTATTTTCCTTTTCCTGTGTGTGCACAAAAATTTATGCCTCTGAGGATTCCACGGAATGGTCGAATGGAGGAAATAAACAAGGATATTGTACATGGAGAAAAGGAGAGAGAAAACATGATACAAAATATAATGGCTATGATAAATACCATCTAGTATATAATTCTGGTGGGTAAGTCTGCACTCTGAACGCATTTCTATATCGGACAATGTAACGGGATCATTCATATAGTATGTAACGCTACAATTAATGTTATCGCAAATTTCATACATTTTATAATACTTAAAAAATAAATACTGTTTGCAACATTAGAAGTTACAAAATTTAGAATAATTTCCTCGAAAATTCCACTGCGTACGACGGGCCAACTCCCTAGTATATATATTTGTATTGTTTTTCTTTTTGCCCATAATTCTACACCATTTTCTCCTGTGGTTTCACGCAGCATCCTTCCTCTCTCCCGTGAACCGGTCAGTTTTCACTCTTCGCTTGCTCCTATTACACATTATTATCCTCAGTGCAGACATTCGATATGCCAAAATAAAACGACTCCCTATTGCCCCTCCACCATAAGACGAAACAGATCTTTTCTTTGCTTCTATTATATTTGCTTTGTTCTTTCTTCCAGGCTTATTTTTTTCTCATGCTTTGTTAAATAATATAAAAGTATTATACTCCGTTTCCCTGTGTAGATTTGAGTTAGCGATGATCCTGGAGAGAGACAGGCGAACAGCGGAGATGAAATGAAGATGAGCTTTCCCTTTGATTTCACTCTACCTTCTTATTTGCCACCGCAGTACTTCAATCACATCTGACTTGTCTTATTTTTATTTATTTATTGAATATTTTTTTTCATTCTGAGGAAAATAATATGGAGATATGGGACCATTCACTGTCGCCGTCAGAGAAAGTCGAAAAGTGAAAGTTTTATTGAGTTCATAACGCTCAGGTGGAAGTTTATGAATGGTGACTAGTCCCAGTGACCCTTTCCTCATGTAATTTTCTTGATGTTTGTTGAATTTAATTGATAAAAAGAAGAGCCCAATTTCTGCGAATCCGGAACATGGCAAGGGAAAGTTAAAAGATTGAGAGAGATTCTTTTTTCTCCTTTCATCCTACATAGACTTCCTCCCTTGTTTATTTTCATTCTCCTTTTTTTACTTTTCTCTCTCATTCTGCTCTTTTTTCTTCCCTTCTGTTTAGATGGTGTACAATCTCTGTGTTTAATTTTCTTGTAGTTCCTGATAGGTCGATACAATATTTTTTTCTGTTCTCAACTCTCATCCTTTCTCATCATTCGCCTCATGTTTTTCTTTCCGCTTGTTTTGTTGTTTTTTCCTTGATTTCCCTTTCTCCTTTGTGTTTTTGATGAGAGCTCGGAGAAATAGAAGTATGAGGATACCTAAACGACTAATTTGAAGGATGTGATTGGAAAGAGGAGGAAATTGAAAGGAACATGCGGAGGGGGATCATAGTTGCTTTCTTAGATCTTTACTACTCTCTATTTAGAAAAATTGTATTTCTCATTTGGAAAGTCACAAATTTTTTGTTTGGGCTCATCTCTTTATCATCGAAATATAATAAAGTATTAAGCGGATATGAAAATTCTTACGCAACCCGGCTCGGCATTCGTACATGGCAAAGAGTTTAATCCATGGCCACGCCGGGGACGCAAAAATCAGCAGGGATTTCTAAAATTTCTTCGTTTGGAAATTGAAGGGAGCTTTAAAGCTTGTGTTCAATTTTGCGCGCATAAAATGACGAGTCAAAACTGCAATTTTTCATATTGCACTTGCTACAGCAAAAATTTTGAAGCATTATAGCATAATCTCAGCGAAACTAAAGCTTTATATATATTCATAATGAACCATGAACCTTCTAAAACAAAATCCAGACCAAATACTGAGAAAAATTCATGTCATATCATTTTCATCTCTGCACTAAACTCCATGTAAACTCTCATCATGTTTTGTTGTGGTTTGGCTTGGTGGATGTTGATGATGGGACATGTTCTCATGATTGCAATTTTTTCCATATCACCTCCCCCTCATGAACTTTAGATATCCCAAGAAAGCCCTTCAAAATTATATCTCCCCTCATCAAATTCTTATTCTTCAACCTCTCCTGACATATAGTAGATACAAATTCTATTTACTCAGCCCCAAAGCCCTTTACTGATCAGCTCAAAAAAGGTAACCTGATACAAAAAAAAATCTTTCCAAAAAATAGTTGCTTGCTTGCATTACCATTATTATTGGGCAACTAAACCCTGAAAAGTCCACCAAACCTATCATCATCATCAGTCAAGAGAAGTGAAATAAGCAGGAAAAATCTAGATACAAATCGAAAAAGCTCCTTCACCCGGTTTTTTCATTCTTTTCTTCTGCATCACGCTGCTGCTGTTCCCCTTGTTGAGACGTTTGCTACTACTACAACCGAAAAAAAAGTTGTTGAACACGACCACCACCAGAAACTTGCAAGAAATTGGAGAAAAAACATGTCTGAAGAACAAAGAAGGAAAACAGAAGGCACGTGTTTTCACTGCAAGAAACAACATGACATGTACGGACTTGACTTTCTCCAGTTTTCAACGTACCTCCTATTATTATTTATTTTCTTAAAAATGTATAAGAAGAAGCAAAAAAGCATTTCCGTTCTGTTTACACTTAAAACCTATATAATAAACACCAAGACAAAAAGTAAGTGATACGATGGTGTATTGACCGGGTAGGACATTTTCCCCTGGAAAGGAGAAATAGGAAAACAATGAAATCACCACGTAACTGGTTAAAATTTGCTTCAATTTAATTTTAAATCGCGCAATTTTTCATTGAAACATCAAAACATTGAAACTTGTAATTTTTTGTAAAGCCAGAAATAGTGACAAGAAATTTACCTTTACAACATTTTAATGCCAGCCCCATCATACTTCTAAAAGTTGCCTGGGATCAGGACTAGGTTGCGCTATTGAACTGATACATCCTCTTTATTATGGGTTACTTGATGCCAGACTTATTCCAAGAAAGTTTTCGAGAGATCCTAAGGAACAGCTTTTTAGAGTCAATAAGGATACTGATGGCTGCATATATTACGACAGAGAGAGTAAACCCAAAAGAAAATGATGAAAACTCTTCTTTTTCCCTCTTTCCTTCTTCATCCCAGCCTAGAATACTTTCTTCACATCAGCTTATTACGAGTGCGTTAATAAAGAAGCAAGAAAGGGTAAAAGTGAGGAGCTCAGCATGCGAACTACCAACTATTCCGCAAGGTACATAAAGAAGCACACACACATGAACGGGAATAAATGAAGGAGAATTTTCCCATCGGTCGGTTCAGTTCTCTTCGAGACACTGTCGTGAACGCAGTGAGAAAATAGTGCGCTCTTTCGTCTCCCCAACTTTTCATGTAATAATCAACACGAGTAAAAACCCAAGAGCAAAACTTGAGACCGGTGGTTCGGTGTCGGTTGCTCCTCTTCTTGCTTGGTGTGATATGGTACGGACAACAAAATAAAATTTTCTCTTTCATCATCCACCCTGACTCTTGTACTAAATCAAAAATTTATTGCATTCCATACATTTTATCTCTGTATATACCCATATTTCTGTGTACCACTCTCCCCCATCATCACAAAGAAATCGATCCTGTCTTGATTTGGAGAGAAAGTTGGGAATACTATTTTGGTTGAAAAATATAGTATGCAGAATCAGTTCTGATTTCTCTTCTTTTCTCTCTCTTCTCTGCAGAGAATGTATTTGTGTATCTGGACAGTGGAAAGAAAATAGGAGACTGTATATTGTTTTTTTCGCAAATGGATATATTCACAAAAGAGAAAGTAAATGGAAGTGAAAGGTTTTGCTATGGTGTGGTGAAATAGTGTGAACATGATTTTTCCTGGGAGGAGGAATACCCACCAGTGGTCGTTATTAATTCTGCATGAAAATTGGCCACTGGCACGATATGCTGTTGCTGCTGCTACTCTTTTTGGTGAATGTGAAATCGGTTTTTATTAGTTCGTGTGAAAAAAAATTACTCTACAAAAGAGTAGACAACAGAGACACTCTCAAACACTAAATTACTTTCTCTAGTAGCCTATACAGGAGTAATATTGTAGATATGTACATTGTGTGTAGAAGCACAACTTTAATTATCTCTCCTGTCCTTCCTTAATTACTCGTGCAACTTTTTTTGCGAAAAAAAAATATGAAAACAAGTTGACAGCATTTTGTATACATGGAGGAGGTACACAGGTGCAAACTTGCAAGGACATTTATTGTGTTGACAGAAAAGCGTGAAGATCATGATCAGTTTCGTGAGAAAAAGTGAATGTCAATTTATTTATCAATCAATGCTCAACCCATTTTCCTTCGATATTGCTCTCTAAATTGACAATCTATTTGGTAAACATGTGACCCCAATCTTGCTTCTCAATTCGCCCCAAACAAGAGAGACGGAAAAGAAAATTTAATATAATAAAAAATGAGCAAACTGCGCAAAATTAAGAATACCAAGCAATTTTACTGATTGTTCGTTAAATAAAGAATGAATGTCACATTACAAAACATCCCTTTTTCTCTTCACTTGTGCAAAAACACTCTGTTTTTTGCATGTCATTAACTTGTCATGAAACACGACTTTTGACTACTAGCTCATTTCATTAGATGATAATAGGAAAGTAAATTAAGAGCACAAAAAGAATTCTTAATAAGAAAGCTCTCTCGTTTTTACTGCTTGTGACAAAGTAATGCAGTGTCTAAATAAATTAAACATTTTTTTTTTGCAAAAATCCTCCTCTGCAAATAATACCGTTTTCAACATAAAAGCAAAGAAAGATGGTCGGACTGAAGAAAAAAAGGTACAGTTTTTTAATCCAAAGCGAGCTCCTTCCTATTTTTAATGGGCTCATAAACGTCTCAAGTCATCTACGCATGGCTGACTGACTACAGCAAAGAGAGTGTATACACTCATCTTCTCTACACTTCATTAAACTACATAAAAAACTTTTCATGATTTTTTTTTCGTTGGAAAAAAGCAACAAAGAAGTTGATTGTTCTGCAACTGCCATTTTGATGGTGATCTTGTGGGAGGACAAGATTTATTGTATGTTTTGTAGCCATCCCCTCAAAAAAAATAAATAAAAAAGGCCGGATGCATAGAGAGCGCAGAGAAAAGAAAGGATTATTTTTTTCTCGTTGACACAGTTGCGTTCTTTGAGTGAGTGAGAAGGAGATAAAAATATCAACAAGTCAACTCCCAGTCTGTGTGCAAGAGAGAAATAAAAGAGAGGCTTTGTGAAAATATTTTGTGCAGAGTTTTACAATGTGTCAGTCTAACTCAATGATCTTTTACCGTGTTTTATCTCGTCTCTTTGTAAAAGTGTACCCGGTTTCTGTACCAATATAATAGTATGTTATTCTATAAGAATAAATGGCAACAGATCATCTCGTATGTAAGAGACAGCTAAAAATGTACCGGAAAAAGATGGGATATAAAATACAGTAATGATTCCACCCGAGAATTCCTCATCATGACATACAAGTGATCAGAAGAGATATTAAAAAGGTAAATAAATGTCAACACAATTCTTTACAAAAAGTAGATCTCATGTTTTGCATAAAAAATTGATATAAAAAAGTAGAGTACTTGGAGCAATGGCGTGCCCACCCTTTGGATTAGGGAGGACAACTAAAAACATGTAATGTCAATTCAAAATTTCACTAGTAATTTTGGTAATTTCTTAGATAGAAAATTTGGATACATGTTTTCATGTCCATGATGAGAGGAGGGCACATGTCCCACTCATAAGTTGCCACTCTGAAGTGGATGCTGATGAAACTGACAAGTGACTACAACAAATATGCAGGCTGGTTTCTACTGTTTGTTTTTTTGGTACTTGTCTTTTCTATAAAAAATGAGAACAAGGAATTGTTAGATTATTTATGTTTCATGGGAAAATAGTTAAGTTTATTTTTGCGGAGAAGAGTAACAAGTATTTTTTGCTAATGTCAAAATATCAAGTAGTTTAGAACTACAAAGGAGATGAGTGCACTTACAAAGCCCAAACCAGTTTCAGCTTGTCCTTTCTCGTTGGAGAATCCTCTTCTTCTTTCCTGGAAAAAAGGCTTAAAATATTTGTATACATTTTTTGCTGCATGTTTTTTTGCAGGCAAAAAATTACAAATACAAAATGAAATTAAGCTGAGAGGAATGGAGGAAATGGAATTTTGAGAATGCTTTGCTGCACCAAACCATTTTCCCTTTTTGATGCAACCAGAAACACGCAATAGACCCAGAAAAAATAAGTAGTTATGCGCAATTCTAAGCTTTTCCATTTTCATAATGCTAAATGACTTTTGAGTGTGTACTCGACAAGACAGAAAAAAAGAATGTTGTCATTATTGTGACTCTAGTGGATCTTCTATTTTAACATTTTTCATTCGTTTTTTTCTCTCCTTCCATCGCAGTAATTAGAAGGCAATCAAACTGAAATTAAATTAGAATGGGTGATGCCCTATCTCTAATTTCTGTGAAAAAGAACAAGAAAATTACACTGTTTTGCCGCCCACTTTTTTCTCTCTTTTTCATTTCACCGCCTCCCAGCTATATATAGAGAATAGGCTTCACAAGATGTGTGCGTATGTGAGCTAATGATGATCATGATTCACGACACAGAATCATTAACTTATCATTAGCAAAGTTCCAAGTTCTCTACCTCCTCCGCCTTTCCTGCAAATTATTTGCGAAAACGTACAAGGCATCAGAGCCCATAGAAGAGAGTAGGCGGGTGCAGGCGGAAGACCAGAGAAAAAAGGACAAAAAATTAGCTTGTTATTTTGTCCTCTCTTCCTCGTAATCATGAACAAATACTTTCACCACTTTCCCTCACTTCCGCTTTCTCCTTTTCTAACAAGGGCTACTTTCTCCTCCGAATAAAAATAACAGAGATAGCCACACAATTCTCATCATGTCCATACTCCTGTCTCTTCTATCATAATAATATCCATATCACATAACATCCCATTTTCTCTCTTATCATTTCTTCGATACTTTCTCTCTTGAATACACACACACACACATAGCCAAGAAAACAAACCAAAAAAACCAGACCAAGCCACCCGCACAATATATTTTGCTGGCGTGTTCATTTTCTCCATATAAACCCACATGTACAGAATGATTGCAACAGTTACATGCTTTCTCCCTGCTTTCTCCTATCATCTCATCATTTTTCCCTTGTGGGACCCAAAAATATAAAAATGAAATGCCCATCTACAAACCATCATCTTATTCTCCACACATACACAGAGGTCTATATAGTATCCCACTATCATGAAAATAGGGTATCGCACAACTAGTATAAATAACAAGCTGTACATGGTATGCTTTCTCTTTTTTTATTCTGTGAGTGCATTCATCGTCCCCAGTCAAGGCTTATCATCTTCATATCATTCATCCTGAACAACATGAGCAGTGGTTACATCACCCAGAAGAGAACAAGCCCGGAAAACAAGAACCATGTTTTCTCTACTTTCTCCGTGAAAATGGTGGATATGATCATGTAAGAATGATGATGATGATCATGATGACCTGAGAGACTACTAACTATCAAGTCTATAAAAACAGCAACAGGGAGAGTTTGTGGAAAGTGGAATGAAAAAAGAAAGTAGAGCAGAAAAAAGAGAAAGCAGCATACCCGTATGAATTTACCTTATTACAAAACAAACATCAACTCAACTTGTTCTTCATGATTTTTTTCCTCCTCGTCGTCCTCCCTCATTGAAAATAGTAAACATGGTAGAAAACATGGCTATCATCATCATCTGATGAGGAGAATGTATGTTTTTTGTTGCATCATTTGTAGATACACATACTACAGTGAAAGCTGTTCGTATACTCGAGTATTTTTAGAGTTTCTGAGTTTGTTAGTTTTATCTCCATTTTTAGAAGGGAGAATATTAGCCACGAGGATTCTTTCCGTGTCTATTCTATTTGCCTATTCAGCTGGCATTTTCCTTGCAAAAAAATAAAATACATGGGTTGATGTTATGCTCGTTGATGATCATGTTGATGATAGGAGGAAGAGCTGAAGCTGCATGCCCTGAGGAGAAAACAGGGGAAAATTGTTCGTTTCAGTTGATGGTGAGTGGTACGATAGGATGAACATGAGGGTGATGACCATCACCCATTCTAATAGAGGAGAAATGATAAAATTGAACATTGTACAAGGCTGGAGCTGCTTAGAAAGACCCAACTGTACTTTCACTGCTTTCATTTGCTTCTTCGCTCTTTCTATCACTTTCTCAAAAAGTGAACCTCTCTATTTTTAAATTGAGAACACTATTGTTTGAATGATTTTTAAAGTTACCTCACGTTACAATACCGTACCCCGCGTTTCACCTTTCACCCTTCTGTATTTTTCCCACCCACATAATCTGAAACATCATCTGCATTGGAATTTGAGCTTGTCTATTTTAAAATCTGTGCTCTTCCCAATTTATACTTTTTCATTCAGATTTACATACTTTCCCCATTTTTTAACTATAAGTATAACCATCACCATCATTATGATCCTTTTTTCAACTTTCACTTTACCCAGTTTCCTTTCAAATTTTCCCTCTTTCATTCAATTCAATTCACCCAGTTGCTTTCACCAGGTTGATTTCCGTGAAAGTAGAAAAAAGAATATGATATTTTTTCAAAGAATAGTGAACTCAACTATTTTTTATTGTTGCCCCCTCCATTCTTCTCATCAACATTATCATCTCTGCTGATATCGTGATATCATGTTATCATTATAACAGTATAGTCTAGACAGTAAAGCTTCTCGTTCACGTTTTTGAAATAATTGAAAATGGAATTTTTCCATTCATTTTCCAAAAATGGAATGCCTTTTGTGCCTAGAAAAAATGCTACTTCCTAGAAAGAGAACTCTGGTATGTACCCCCTTTTTATTACTTCATTCTACGGAATGCAATGTTTACTCATTGCCAAAGAGAGGAGAAAAAATGGCAATAAAAAATAATCTTCATCGTATCGCAGATGAATGCAAAGAGAGAGAGAGAGAATCGTTATCATTGCCTACTTAATGCCCGGAAGGTTATGGTTCAATTGTCTGTTTCATAGTTTTCCCCATCTTTTCTTCTATAGCCACTCTATTTTTATGAAAATTAAATGTAAACAAACAGCAGCGGCAGCAGGTCTCCACTTCTGAAATCTGCATTCTAGACATGTGTACATCGTTTTGGAAAATGTGTAGTCAATTTTTAAACAGATGTATGTGTGTTCTACATACATACATATTATACAAATGTTCCAAAGTTCCAAAAAATTGCTTTCTATTTGAACCGAATTAATGTGCAGAGCTAACTATAGAGGTGGGCATTGCATAACTGTATAAGTATCAGTGTTGTGAAAAGATAAGCTATAAAACATTTCCCCATTTCCTTCTAATAATGTCAACTCATTTTCAAGCACAATCGCAATGATATCAAACTTTCTCGACAGTTTTCATTGTTTTCAAAATTTTCGTCAAGCTTGAATAATAAATGGGTTACAAGTTGGTAGTAGTGTTTTATTTTCCTATGCACTTTTACGGGCCTGGAAATTCTTCTGAAATTGTTTCTGATTCTCAACTTGAAATTTGTAAAAACTTCTCTGGCAAGAATTGTCATGCCCGCTCTTTTACACCATGTCACACCATATCAAACTCTCTGTGACATACTCGAAGAGTAAAAACTATTCTTTGAAAGAGCAGACCAAACACTACACATCACCGATAAAGCATCAGCAACATGTCAACAGCCTTCCTTTCTCCACCCTGACAATATACAATCCTCTATAACAAGACAACTTTGGAGAGTGGTATTTCATGTATACTTTGGCATGACCCTGTCAAACGGAAAATGCATAGGAATAGGGGAAAGCCACCTAAAACTTCATATCTCGTTTCCAAACTAATATTAAGTATATAAGATTCATATAATTTTCATCATCTCTCCCTTTCCCACAAACAAAGCTTTTTCTTCATTTATTATCCTTGGTCGGTTTCTCCGCCTTTTCCTTCCTCCGGTTTTTTGTTGTGGTTTTCCTCCCGGTTTCTGGTCTCGTTGGTCACATTGGAGAAAAAGGAGAAAGCAAACAAGCTCATTAGTTTTTCATGAATATATCCACTCCACTTCTCTCTCTTGAGCTTTCTCCTGCAGTGAAAGTAGCTCTCTTTCTCTGGTGTCTTGTTAGTCAAGTACTTTAGTCTTTGTGCGCTTTTTCCCCCGAAAAAAATTATAAATCCGCGCACCAAACTTAAAATGCATCGATAGCTTCAGTGCGGACGCGGATGTGAACACTTCATACAAAATGGATAAATCCACATGCACATTTAATAAGCATTAATCCATCCAACCAACCAAACAAACTTGGCTTTTCTCCACTGATATCCTTTTCTCACCAAAACCAGCACCAAAGCCACCACTCAAACAGCCAATCTTTTTGTGGTTAGGTGGAACAACTTTCTCCCTGGCTTTCTCCACTTTGGTTTCATTTTCCCGATTCCAATTTTCTCTCCATTTATCTCCACCTATCCATCTCCTCAACTTTCTCTCATTTCATTACAAATGTATTAGTCCCCCTTTTTCCGATTCACTTGAGCTAGCATAATCAATACGATGAGAGAGAGAGAGAAATGTAGGGCAAAAAATTTGTTCATTTTTAATTTTTCTTATTTTCTCCTCTCTGTCTCCCTATCAGATTGATTGACAAAAAAGCGAGTAAATAGGAGGGAGGGAAAGAAGAAGAAGAGAGACAGGAAGAGTTGCATAATAAATGAGGTGACATATGTGCTTCTGTCTTGGGTATATTGTATTGACGGTTGACATGATTTTCCGTTGTTTTCTTTACAGCCTTTTTTCTTCCTTATCGTCTACACTTCATTCCTGTTTGCTTTTTTGGTGTCTAGGTATATATTTTCCCTTGTTTTACGAGCAAACAGTAAAAAAGGGAAACTTGTCTCTAGTTTCTCTCTACTTTCTCGCATCGCTGGTAATGGTGGCAATGATGTTGATGATGATGGCGATAAGATAACGCATTTCTGTTTTCCTTTTTGTTACTGTTTTTCTCTCGCTCTCCATTGGAAATAGCACCGACGACGTGTCTCCTTCTCCCTCTTTCCTGTGTACAATATATACAGTTCAGTGGAGCAAGAGTGAAAGTCGAGGAACTGCGACAACTCCTCTCAGAGACCTTTCTCTGATTTGTTTGCTTTCTCATGGCATTTTTCTCTTTGAGAAGTATCTATTATGCAAAAGCCTGTAAAAATGTAGTACTGGGTATCCAACAGATTCTGTCCCTCAGATTTTTAGGGCATCACTCTTATGTCATGTTTTATTTATAGGATGTGGTACAGCAACAAACACAAAAAGTACATAAAAATCGCAATTCAAAAATGCTGATTAGTTAACAATTAAACTAGTTCCAATCGCGATTAACCGTTTTCTAGTGGCGATTCCCCTGTTCCAAATATTTTGAGAAAAAAACTTTAAAACTGTATTTATTGTTAGGAAATTTTTCTGCAGATGTTCAAGATATTACTTTCCAACTTATAAATATATAGCATTTGTGACGTAGACGGATTTTTAGGGATTTAAGGCATTTCTCTGTGTGAGCACGCATGCCTTCCAGGCGTAATTTGATTGATTACGTTTTTCGTAGTAAAGTCCGACCACAAAAAACTACTCTATAGACTACACACACATATTCTGCTCCTCTATAATTCGCCATTCAGGAAAAAATTTGTATGCTTGTGGCATGTAAGTGAGTAGTAAAAAACCAGTATATTTTTTTATTGTTGCTTCTCTTCCACTACTGTGCTGCTTTATTCACCGCTCTACTTTCTTTTCTCTCTCCAATTTTTACGAGCAAAACTCTGTTGGTCATGCATAGGTATTATGGAAGTATTTATATTTTTTCTCTGGGAAATTCGCCACCACACATCATAAAAAGCCAAGGGGAAAAAATTAAGCGTATTTTCGCCTTTTTTGCAACTTTTGGTCGGTGCTTTTGATCTTTCAGAAAACCACACTACCTATTTTTCCTGTCCTAGAGAGAGTGTGCAAAAAAGGGAGTTTAAAAAATAAGTAAAACCGGTTATTAAAAGGGACAGTGATCGTAAATAATTGCTTTAACTTCACTTGTGTTTTTCTACTTGTATTGTTCAGCTGTAAAAAATGCTGATTACGCTTTTTTACGAGTGCAGCGGGTGTATGCACTCATTATCAAATTGAATTTTCAGGTTTTACACATATTATGAGCCAGCGGCGTGTCAAGAGAAGATCATGGAGGGTATTTTCCCCCTTAAGAATAAGAACTCTAAAAATCAACTTGAACTTTGCAAAATTCCATAAAACTGCCAAAATTTGCCTCAAACACTGGAAATCGTATAATATATTTATTCAGATTTTTGCGTGTTGTAAATACATATAATTTTAAGCTGGCCCACCTACGGCAAAGAATATACACGCCAGTGTTACAAGTGACTTGGAAAAACGTGTATATAACGAGGTAGGTATGTACGACATGGGGTAAAACACTGAGAATTATGATGACGGCTGATATATACATATATGCATATACATTCCTCAACCTTGTAAATTTGCTTAAATATTCAATTATTCTGAGAAAAGTCAGTAGCCCAAAAAATAATAGCGTCGACGACGCCGCCGTCACGCCACATAATGATGATGACGACAACGATAGGTTATTATAAGTAGGGGAAAATTTAAGCGATACTAAAAAAGTCAGTAGGTCACCAAAAAGCACATAAGTTTTGCATACACCAAAATACCAAAAGAGAACCACATGCGGTCGATGATAGTTTTCATGCTAGAACAAAAAGCCTAGAGAATCACCCATTATGATAATTTTTCTCTCCTATCTCCCTTTCACAAACTTGACTTTCTCTTTTCTTCCATGAAAACATACAGCAGCAGGTGCACAGAAAACACAGTTTAGCACGTGCCATACATAATACACCTTATGAAATACTACCTTGTATGCAAAATTAAAAACTTTAAAGAAAACCCAATAAAAAAGTCGACTTTAAGAAAAAAAGTTGCGAAATGAATTGTGCATATTTTTTGAATACATCTTACTGTACCACCGGAAATTAGGCTTTCTCACGTACTATAAATGCATATACTATAGAAAGAAATGAAAGTGAAAAGTTGCACGAAAATTCCGTAAAAAATCCTCTCTTAAATCATGTCTTTCATAATTCCATTTCACTTGAGCTCTACTTGTACTAGTTTGCTAAAGAAAAAAAAAACAAAGTTGAGTTGAATTTTTGTCTTTTTTTCAACGCCGACATTTTTTGCATTTTATTCATCCAACCAAGTATAAAGTGTTTTATAATAGGTGTGTATATCATATTACATCTCTCTTGACAATGGGGTGTGTGCTATTAAGGTAAAAAAAAGTTTGCTTTTTTATATATGGACCATTCATTTTGATACCTGAGCATTCCCTGTGGAGGAAAAACTGTTGAGGTTGGAATGGAAATAATAATATAAAGCAATCATACAAACTATATGATATCAGGTTGCATCAGTTATGGGAGCAGAGAAAATAAAAAAAGAATATTCCGTCTTTGGCAATAATAACAAGAGGAGAACCAGTCACCAGTAAACTAAACCACTTCCTTTTCTCTTGTGAGAGCTTCCTGTTTCTGTGGAAGGTTCGGGTTGAAATGGCTTGGATTGGATTTGATGGTTCTCTGCCTGCGCTGAATAACTTTTTTACAAAAATGAATGGAAAACTTAGGCTCACATTTTCTTGGAGGAGAAAGCAGGAGAAAGAAGTGCAATTTTCTCTTGCCATTTCTCCTGCTCCAGAGAAAGGTTCCGCTTTTCTTGACTATTATTAGTGTCCAACATTTTCTCACTTTCTATTTACTTCAGTGGCCAGGCCATCGTACATCAGCAACATCATCACAATTTTCGGTCTCTGCATTTTAGCCTCGCTTGGCCTGGCCTTAGTCTAGTTTCCCGTTTTTATGGAGTGGCAACGACCTCAACTCTCTGTAGAGTCGGATGGTCTGGTCGCGCGCGACAAAGCAAGTGGAGAAGAAAACAGCAAACAAAAAAATGGGAAATATAACAAGTTATTTTTTTCTCTCTTTTTTTTGCGGTTTAAATTCTACTCTCTCCGGGAATATTATTGTCATCGGGTGGGTTTCCTCTCGGTGAAAGTGTCGAGTTGAACAAGTAGATGTTGTACAGAAAAGTGAAGTACTTTTAAGATCCCATTTTATTATGGGGAATAATATCCCATAAAATTGTGAAGGATGACAGGAAGGAATAAAATAGTGGTTGAGTGTGGCGTCTATGAGGGCAACACCAAAGGAATTGAGAACAAGGTCGAGTTTCTTCTTCTTTTCTGCCATCTTCGTGTTTTCTCTCATTGCGAAAAATTTTGGGGAAAATAATGTAATATTATACTTATATTTTGTTTGGCTAAAGTTGGGGAAAGCGATGAGGGAGGTGTAGGGAGAAAGACATTGGAGTCAATTTCGTATATTAACTGACTTTTCCTGGATTGGAGAAAGTGGAAGGTGGATGAAGGTTGTAAAAGTGGGAGAAAAGTGTGGAGCTTTTTAGAGAGAGACAAGGAGAAAGTATATTTACTATTATTATTATTGTAGTTTGTGCTCTACAGCTACACCCTATCTTTTTTGGTCTATTAGTAGTGAAAATTGAAGAGAGAGAGAAAAAAAAAATGGAGTTGAAGTTTTCTTTTCTTTCACCACTTTCTCCAAAAAACCATGGTATCCAGAGTCAAGTCTCATTCAACAATTTTATGGGGAAATGGTGCCGCTGATCGTGACCTGAATTGGAAATATTTTTTTGAAAAAGGCCGAAGAAAGTATTAAAAGCATGCAAGATATTATGCTTATACACTTATACACCATTCGAGAGAAAAGTCAAACGTGTAAAATAATCCGGGGATATAAAACATCGTATCGTTAACGGACAGATACTACTTCCTTTTTTTTAAAAAAAAGAGAGAAAAGAAAACTAAGTCAACAAAACCATAAAAATATATTTTTACCGAGAAAGTGAAGAATTAGTAGAAACAAATTGTTGAAAAAACCACAAAGAAAATTTGAAGAAAACTAAAGAAAAGTTAGTTCCGCATATATTTAGGTTCGTCTTACCTTGAAAACCTGATCACACTTTCTTATGGTGAAAGTTTGAAATAAAATAATTTGAGGAGAAATTAATACGAAAATGATTTTTTTTCGAAGGGGAAAGAAGACACGCAAGTGCACAAGTTTAGAATGAGCAGACATACACAAAGACACGTCGTACTCTATTATTATTTGAGAATATTTCAGCGACCGAGAAAAGAACAGGTGTTTAAATTCCCGCCTATATCTCTCAACACTACTCTACTTTCCCCACTTTCTCCCCATGCGTGTCGTCTACCAAAAATAGTGAAAGATAGACATAAAAGATAACACGCGGTTATATGGAAAAATAAGATATTTTTTCATGCGTGGGAAAACTGCATAGCGAAATAATAGGGGAAAATAAAATCCCTCGCTTTGCATACATCAGGGAAAATCATCTATACATTTTTATCTACGTTATCATCATAAAACGGCATACAAAAGTATAAATTATTTTTTAAATAAATTTTTATCGTAATTGCAATAATTTCTATGATTTCGGAGAAAAGGGGTGGAGAAAGCGGTGCCGCTTTCACCTAAAATATATTTTCAATGCATGTATAATACACAGCCTTTATCATTTCCTTCCCTCGAAGTTCGATTTTTGATGCAGCAAAACTGCATTTACATATTTTCTCGTTTCACTTGGAATGTCGCGTGTGTCTTAAAATAAAATGTGATGACGATGATAACAGAGTTTTCTCCATGTTGCTGGATATTGGAAAAAAGGGAGAAAAAAGTTTTTAAGCGGCGGAGGTGGAGGCGGACAATGATAATTTTGGTAGTTGCTATTTTATGCATTCATAATGATAACGGTTGAAAGACATGAAAACCTATTCTTTTCTTCTTCCACCTCTTCTTCTCGTATGAAATTACATTCGTCTTCTACACTCACAATTTATTTCCTATGAATGCTCCCTATCATGTATTTATCTTCATCTGTTTCACATTATGTACTTTCTATCCTAGAGAAAGGTAGGAGAAAGTAAGAAGAAAGGTAAACATCGTATATCATTGTCAACAGAGTCAGTATACTAGCTCATTCTTCTACTAAAGTCGTACATTATTGGATTCAGAAAAATGCGGGCATGGATATTCCTCCATTTCATATAAAAATCCAGGAAAATTCTGAACCGTCTAAGATTGGATTCAATTTCCCCAAAATCCATACCAAACCATGTTTTATCAACATGAAAAATTTTCAACCCCGCAGAAAAAATAAATGGAAGTTGTAGTGAAACAAGCAAAACAACTACTACCACCACTGCAGTGCACAATACAACAATAGAATCCTCTTTACTATTTCATTACATAAGTTATTTAGAAGGAAGTGTGTTTGTGTGTGTGTGTGCCACTTCCTTTCTTTTCACTCGTGTAAACATACCAGGCTATATGTAATGCATTCTCTCTACACACACTCTACTTTTCACAAATACCTAATACATACACCACACATTAAAAACACAGCGGAAAAAAGGAACAAGTTGAATGGATTTTATTCAACTTTGAAATCCTCATTTTATTTTTTTCCTCTTCTCTCTTTCTCTGAATGGAAGGCTATTGCCTGGAGTAGTAGGACGCACAACTAATACCATTTTATTGCATAGAGTAGCCCTCTGCTTTCATTGTGAATATTTATTTTGCCCTTGTGTGTCATGCCATGCCACACTTTTTTTCTAGTTTTTTTTGCTTGAAGAGTCTGTTGAGTCCATGGACTCCTTTTGTCTCTTCAAAAACTTGTTGGTTGTGTTGGTGTGCGAAAATCGTGTCCGCAGAGGGAAACAATTTCTGGTGTGAAATAAATAGTGGTGGTCTTTGCAATGCAAACAGACCGATTTTGTGCGTATTCAGAGTATTTACCAAACACCAGGAGAAAATATATGGCGTGCTGGTTGGTTTGCTCGTTTTTCTCAGAGCAAACAACAAAATGGTGGTGAACTGGAGGAAACAACAGGCAGTAAAAATATTATGTATGGTGGAACATCGACTGTCTCCATTTATTCATAATTTTCTCCATCACCAGGAAAAACTATGGGAATCCAGTTTAGAGGAGAAAGCGCTCGCTCATATAATTACGGCATGGTTTCCATACAGACAGAGAGAGAAAGAGTGAAAGCAGGGAAAAGATAGCTGCTGGCTTTGCTCATGTTATGATGGTACATTTTACTCATCAAGTTTTATCAAAGGGAAAATATTGGTATGATAACAGTATATGCATTCATACATGAATTGTGTATGTAGATAGAGAAAAGAAAGTGTAAATTTTGAATGATGTAGTGTGCGTTCTGTTGGTGAAAATATGAGTCCTCCTTTTTGTCATAACCATCCATATATCTAGATATACAAACAGTGATAACGATCGCTTCGTGAAAGTTAAGTCGTTTGCTTTTGTTCTGTGTATGTATTGGTATGTATTGTAGGTTATAGCTTGTTTTTACAGAAGAGTTGCCACGCATATTCTATATCTGATACAGACAATTTCCCGGAGGAATGCACAAGCACAAACTGAATATATATGTATTTTTCCCTCTGAAGAGGAAAGGTGTAAGCCGTGTGATGTGTGGATTAGATATGGAAATTCTTTCAAGACTCGGGGATGGATTTCCGGGAATTTTCATCTGCCTTTTTAAGCTCACTAGAGATTTTCAGAGACAAGATTTTCCAGTCTCGATGTAAATTGTATTTACTTGTGTGAAAAAAAAATGATCATGTATGCACGTGTAGAGATATGGAATTTTTTTTGCACGTGTGTTTAGTGTTCATACATGTAGATAGGCGTTGACTGCTCCACTCCTCCTGTCTTGCATTGTCTTCTCGTTCCTGCCATTATGCAAACAGCTAGAGCTTTGGAGAGAAAGAGAAAAATCATACTTTAAATATGCACATATTATATTTTTGGAAGTAGACAAGAGAAACATGTTATTTTATCATTGGGATAATCAGTGAGTGAAAAGAATGTGACAAAAGAGAAAGGAGGTTTTAATGGCAAACTACTTTACTTTTTTTATTTTTTGAGCTGGCTTGACTGGTAAAGGCTGGTACTGGCTGACATTGGTGACATGATGGTGAAAAAGCATGACATATTTAGTGTCGGGATTGACATGCTCAAAAATATGAATGAATTTTAGGTTCATTGAACGCAGCAATGGATTCAAATTTGTGAAAGAATGCTCGAGGGGCATTGCAAGACAATTTCAAATTTGAAATGTACCGTAAATATTTTTTATAATTGCGTAAAAGTAGAGGAAAGAGATGAATGCGAAATGGGAATTTACAGAAGGCTGAATTTTCTCGAGTGAAATTATTTTCTCTACTTTCCCCAGCATCCACAGACTGCACTGTTGTTAATTTTTAAAAGGCCACCAAAAAACAACATCTGCAGACAGGCGTGTTCATATTTTATTATGTGCTTTCACCTTCACCATATACAAACAGCTTGTTGTGTATTTCGAAGCACTCAATTTGTTCAGTTGTCTGTCTCCCTGGTTATTCGCTTGCTTTTAAATATGCAAAAGTTGAAAGTGCTGTTGATTACTTCTTGTTTGTTTTTTCCCTCTTTTCTCGCATATTTTAAGGAAATATGGGGTCATCTGAAAGTGACGGCAGTCTCCCACACACAAACTTTCACTCCTGCTGTTTCGCTTTTACGCAGAGTCTGCAAAACTTTCTCTTTGAAACTTTCACCACTGATTTTACTGAGGACTAACGACGCAAACAAGATCAATAGAAAATAAACTTTTTTAATTGCTTTTCTGATCTCGTCTTTTAAGGATGACACCACGACATTCATTATGTATAACCCCAACAGCAATAAAGTATCCAAACTAGACGAGAGTGCATACGCACATAACTCCTACATTAGTTTTTGTTGTTTGTTGGGGTTAGTAGCCTACACGTGTTTCGTTAGGAATGATGTAGAATAGTTGGCGATGATGATCATCAAAAGGAGCAATAACAGCATAGAATCATCGTCCACATTCAACATTCCCATGTTTTATTCAACCAAATGGCCAAAAACATGCTCTTTCCCCATTTGGTTTGCTTGCACACACAAAATGACTTTGAATTTTACATTGGACCTGTGATATACGCACTGCTTGTGTGCAAGTGTGTATGCGTCTTTGTTTCAGTTCCAAGAGATAATAACGTTGTTAGTTTGGAGAGAAAAAATTCTGAACACTTCAAAGTGTAAATTGTATACCGCATTTTGTACCTTGCATTCCGTAAATTTCCAAATAGACATGAATCCCAAAATAACTTTCCCTCAAACAAACACATTTTTTTAAAGATCCCTACCTTGAAATGAAAAGCTACGGTCATGTGAATACTGTGACTACGCATTATACACAATCAGATACACTGAAAGCACAGGTCGGTACTGGTGAAAGGGGAATGGAGAATAGAGTAATTTCATAGAAGAAAGTGCGATGATGAGAATGAATGAACAATTGTAATTTAATTCAGCTAATTATAATTAGAGAGCTAGATAGAACGTCTCTTCTCTTGTCTCTCTGATTATCACTACTTGTTTTTCTTCCCATGTAACATCTCCCCCTCTCTTGCTTAAAGAATCATGGTGCTGCATTCCAGGTGGATATTTCAAAGGTTTCTCTATATTTCTCTTCTTCACCAAAAAAACTCCATTTCTCTGTTCCTAGAGATTACATACAAAATTGCAGGGAAGATCTGCTCAGGTATTTATAGAAAATCTTGTTTTATGACGACTACAATAATAGCTCTTGCTTCTCTCCAGCGACGTAGGTGGTATGAGCTTGAACGCACATACAGATATGATGATAATGTTGCTTTTGCCATGTTCTGGAATTGGATTGTTTTGTTTGTCGCTGCGTTTTCCTCTCGAAACGCAGCATGAAGACTCTTTTCTTTCACTCCCTTTTGTTTCCCTACTTTCCCAACAAACAGCGTCTCATCGTCACCGGAGAAAGCAAAAAACTTTCACTTCTTCGTCGCCCACCGCCCGCCTACCCTATTAATCCTAGAGGAAAAACCGGAGCAATATAAATGTATTGAGAAAGTAGGGAAAGTTTTTTTTAGAGTGTTTTGTTTGTGTGAAAAAGAGAAAGTGAGACTTTATACTCCACTTTCTCTTTTTTGTAGCAAAAGAGAAAGCACAAGTTTGCCAATTCATTTCATTTCTTGTTCTCTCAAGAATGAATCCGTGTTCCTTTTTTAGTTCTAATCATCTTTCCGCTTTCACCGCCACTATTTCAACAACTTGAAAATCCAGTGGAGAAAGTAAGGTGAAAGTGTATGTGTGTAGTTGTAAGTAAGAACACCTGCAGAGCAATTGTTGTTGTTTTTGTGTGAAGAGTTGTTGATGATGGTGGTGTGGTGGTGGCATGGCAGGAGAATTAATTTTTAGTGGGGATTTTCCTCTTTTGGATTGGATAATATGCGTTTGTATTAGTTTTATTTCATCGAGTTGTGAAAGGTTTTGTGCGCTCGCTTTCTCCAGAAATAGATGTAACTATAAAGTGGTGGAGGAAATCCAAAAATATTTGAGAGCTTTATGGTAATTTGGTGAAAGTAGAGTGAAAATCTCTGCAAAATTTGTTCAGGTACATGTGAAACACACAGCAAGAGTCAATGGCAAATGAGGATGATGTTGATGGGACTCTAAAATTAATCCCAAATCACCGCTAAAGCATAATAATAATAAGATTAAGAAGAGGGAAATAATAAGTAAATCTTTTGAAATGGGGCTGTTCACATAAAGTGGTCAAAATTTTTGACAAATTAATTTACCTCCCTTTCAGAAATGATATAAATTAGCAATTAACCGATATTTTTAATAATTTAATTGAGAAGGCTTTGTGGGTAATTGAGATGTGATATATGAACGACCCCATGTACAGTAATATATGCAATGACTGTAGAGCTGTATCCACCCACGGGAACAATAGCATGAAGAAAGGTTATCATGAAAGTATTAGAATGCAATATTACGAGAATGAGACACTTTATGTTGTAGAAAGTTTCGCCAAGATTTTCCACCAGAATATGGATGAGCAACACAAGTGAAATGTTTCGAGAGTGAAAGCACACACACGCAAGGCTTGATGATGATGACGACGATGATTTTGGTGATGAAGCACAAGTGGTTGCACAAGAAGAATGAAAAATCTTGTTTTCTCCACGATACCAGAATATATTTGCTTATGTGTGCGGTTCTAAAAAAAGAGAAAGCAAGAGAAAAGCGGGGAAGGAGGAGAAAAGAAAGAAAATGAGCTCATTTGCATCGTATGACTACACACTACATTTGTTATCCAAATGTGTGCACTTTCTCTCTGCTTTCTCTCAGCCGCCATAAAGAAATAATCTAAACCAAAACCAGCAGCATGTTCTTTTGAATGTTGTATGCAGGCAGCTGGTGAAAGTATAACGCTGCAATGAGTGGATTCTTGGGATTCCAAGTGGAATTGAATAACATCAGATCCTTTTTGTAATACCCAAATTCAGACACGCTTTCACTTTACCACATACGCTTTCTCTTTATTATGCTTTCACTATTGCACCAAAAAAATTCCAATCATTCTTTTTATATATACCAGGGCCAGAATAACAATTGCAAATTCGGACTATTTATCGATTCTACATTAGTAAAAAAAATCTCTTTAGTAAAAGTTACAATTTTAATTTTCCTTTTTTTTTTTAAAAAATTCTACGAATATGCATTCTAAAAGTGCCTCCAAACCTAGACAGTGTTTCTCCACTTTCTCCAAAGACATTGTGCAACCCGCTGTGTGCTTTCCCTCAAACTTTGTGGTGTGCTATTTTGCTCCACTTTCGCCATGTCTTTAGATCCACCCACAGGCAAGATCTTAAGAAAACTTGAAACTCTCTCAAGCCCACTTTCTCTCCCGCCACTCATTTGCACCCTGCTTTCTCCCTCAGCTAGTAACCCACATTGTGTCATTGTGTGTGTTTCTCCCAAAGGAAAAAAAAATAATGCAATCCAGTCAATGCTAATGTCGCCTGCTTTCCCTTCCAAAATATTTTTTAACTTCCCCCAACAGAGAAAGTTTTCTCTCGTTTTTGTATGTACACGCACTACGTTCCCTGAATTTAAAAACTCTGAAAAAATCCCCACACCGGAAGCAAAAAAACTGGCACTGTGTGAATGCAGTACAGCATGTAATAGTAATGATGATGATACGACTCCATTTTAAACTCTTATTCATTCCCCGCGCCATTCTCATTTTCTCTGGAATGTCTTCATTCCCTCCATAACAATGTCAAGCACACCTGCGGTCCTTGAGGCGAAACACAGAGAGAATATTTTTAAAAGCCTATTTTCAACTGTTGTGCGTATGCCAAACCTATTCCACTTTCTCTTTAGAGCGGATATCATCCTCGTTTTCGCCACTTGTAATCTAATCCGTTGCCAAAAAATTCTACATGTATTTGTGTGCACACTTTCTCTGGCAGACTTTCACAGTTGAATTTTGAAGATGTCATTGGTTTTTAAACATGCAATCATTTCTTCGTATTTTTTTACTCTATTTGATTTTCTCTGTCTGAGAAACTATTACGCTCCATTTACTTATGTGGTGAATCGTTTTTTCTTCCCAGTGTACCTTGTGTACACGATGGGAGGGAGCCTTCAGGGCTAAAGAGTGACTTTCAGCTGGGTTGAGAAAATAAATGTCTATTTTTTTTAGGGAAGATGATGTTGTTGGATGAGATGTGGTGAAAAAAATGTGATTTTTTATTTTCTCCTCACTTTTTTGTAAATATTTTGTCAGAGAGGAAAGAACTCTATTGTCATCACATCATCATCAGTCTCCGGTTTCCTGGAAGGAGAAAGTTGAAGGGTATAATAATATGTAGTGAAAGTGCAGGGCTTTTTCTTCCCTTCTTGTGAGTAAGAGAGGAGACCTTTATTGCATTGAATGAAAATGACTTTGTCGTTGTAGTCGTGCGTTACCTATTTTCCCTTCCCCAACAACTGCTGCGATAGTTTAGATAAAAATGGGGAAAATGCCGTCAATTCTCAAATGAACGCACAGGCTATGTAAACGAACTATGAACCTCAAAATTTCAAGACAGCTGGTTATTTTGCTTGCTAAGACACGAGACCCCTCACCATATGGGAAATTGCGGTACCTACTCTGTAACAATACAAGTCATGAGAAATATGCAGGTTTATGTTGCCCGAAGGAAAGTAGATATTTAGGAAGAAAATACTGTAAATCACATTGGAAGTCTATTACCACGATCATCACCATCATCATCACCATCCAGCGCGTTCGTCGTTCCCCATGTCTGAGTTCATTGTCTGCTGCCTGAAGGTCTACACCCAAAAAACGCGAAAGATCCTTTTTCCTTCTCCTCTCGACGAAAATGCAGGTGTTTGAGTGTCAGGTTCAGGTAGTAAAGTATTCTGCCTTGTCATCACATTCCCTCTATCATCCTTCCTCATCGCAAGATCATCATTATCCTTTCTCTGGAAAACTAGGAAAATAGCTTATTATAAGGCTTCCTCCTTTTGTCAAAATCTCTCTTCAAATCTACCCATGCACCATTTGCTGGTCTTCTTGGTGTGTCCTCTCGTACACGTAGGAAATCTTCTGAGAAGATCATTATCATGATGATGATCAAGTGAAATAAC